>JANCRA010000245.1:115117-160841 GCA_024362935.1 Setophaga petechia
CCTCGGCAGCCGCAGACATCCTGCAGCTGAGCAGCAGCCAGGCTGTCCCTCAGCTGGGGGTCCCACAGCCCCAGCTGGGGGGTCCCACACCCCTGACACACCCCTGAGCCCCCCAACACCCCCATTTACACCCCTGTGCCCCCTCCCCAGGCTCCTGGGCCCCTCGGCGGCCGCAGACATCCTGCACCAGGCTGTGCCCCCCAACTGGGGGTCCCACAACCCTAATTTGGGGTCTGACACCCCCCAAACACCCCCATTTACACCCCTGTGCCCCCCTCCCCAGGCTCCTGGGCCCCTCGGCGTGGCCGCAGACATCCTGCAGCTGAGCAGCAGCCTCCCGCTGCAGAGCCGGGGCCGGGCGCGGCTGCTGGTGGGCAATGAGGACGTTCACATCATCGCCCGCTCCGACGACGAGCTGCTCGACGACTTCTTCCACGAGCAGGGCAGCGCGGGCAGCCAGGCAGGCGAGTGGGCACACCTGGGCACACCTCGGGGTACCTGGGGATACCTGGGCACACCTGGGGGCACACCTGGGATACCTGGGCACACGTGGGGACACCTGAGGACACGTGGGCACACCTCAGGGTACCTGGGGTTACCTGGGCACACCTGGGGACACCTCCAAGTACTTGGGGACAGGGGGAACACCCACAGCCAGGCAGGCGAGTGGGCACACCTGGGGCACCTGAGGACACCTCAGGGACACCTCGGGGTTCCTGGGGACACCTCAGGGTTCCTGGGATACCTGGGCAGACCTGGGGGCACACCTGGGACACCTGAGGATACCTGGGCACACCTTGGGGTACCTGGGCACACCTGGGGACATCTGGGGACACCTCAGGGTACCTGGGGGTACCTGGGCACACCTGGGGGCACACCTGGGGATACCTGGGCACACCTGAGCACACCTTGGGGTACCTGAGGACACCTGGGCACACCTCGGGGTACCTGGGCACACCTGTGGGGACGTGGGGAGACATCCACAGCCAGGCAGGTGAGTGGGCACAGCTGGGTACAGGGGGTCACCTGGGGACACCTCGGGATATTTGGGGACACCTGGGGATACTGGGAGTACTTGGGGACAGGGGGGACACCCACAGCCAGGCAGGTGAGTGGGCACACCTGGGGAACATCCTAGGGGATGCTTGGGCACACCTGGGGACACGGGGGGGACAGGGAGAGACCCCCAAAATACAGCACAGACGCAGGGACACAGCAGGGGCGGGGCTTAATGGGGTGTGGTCTGTTGGGAAGGGGTGGGGCTTAAGGGGGTGTGGTCGGGGGGAGTGGACTTGGCTGATTGACAGTCTTGGGGTGGGTGGGCTGAGATGGGCGTGGTCCCTCCGGGGGGTGTGGCCTCTGCAGCTTCCAAAGCTCCCATCTTCCCCCAGGGACCCTGTCCAGCATCCCCACGGCCCTGACGCGCTGGACCGAGGAGTGCAAGGTCCTGGATGCTGAGAGCATGCACGACTGCGTGTCTGGTGAGACCCCCAGGAGAGCCCCCAGACCCCCGGGACACTCCCCCCAGGCAGCCCCCAGACCCCCGAGCCTCACCCTTCCTTCCCCACACAGTGGTCAGGGTGCCCATCCTGGGGTCCTACACACCCTGAACACCCCAATTGCTCCCCCAAATCCCCCCATTTCCCCTCCAGTGGTCAAGGGGGGTCCCACACACCCCAACACGCCCCCCCCCCGCCCCCCCATTTTCCCCCGTCAGTGATCAAGGTGCCCATCCTGGGGGTCCCAAGCTCCCCAAACCCCCCATTTTTCCCCCACAGTGGTGAAGGTGCCCATCCTGGGGGTCCCAAGCTCCTCCCATTTCCCCTACACTGATCAAGGTGCCCATCCTGGGGTCCCACACACCCCAGACCCCCCATTTTCCCCCCTACACTGATCAAGGTGCCCATCCTGGGGGTCCCATCCTGGAGTCCCACACACCCCAAACCCCCCATTTTTCCACCCCAGTGGTCAAGGTGCCCATCCTGGGGGTCCCACACCCCCCAAATCCCCCATTTCCGCCCCCACACTGATCAAGGTGCCCATCCTGGGGGTCCCACACACCCCAAAGCCCCCATTTTCCCTCCCACACTGATCAAGGTGCCCATCCTGGGGGTCCCATCCTGGGGTCCCACACACCCCAAACCCCCCCATTCTCCCCCCCAGTGGTCAAGGTGCCCATCCTGGCCCGGCTGGAGGCGCTGCGGGACGAGGAGCTGGACGAGCGGCGCGAGAAGCGCCGGCGCCAGGCGGCCGAGGACGAGGCCAAAGGCGCCGAGCGCGGCCCCGAGGACAAGGACGGGGCCGAGGCCCAGGTGAGAGACCCCCAAAAAACCCCCCAACCCAAAAAAAAAACCCTCCCCGGGATGTGAGGAAGGGTCCCTCCTTCATTCCCCACCTTCCCAATCTCCCAGCAGGACGCAGCGTCCAAAGCCGGCCCCGCTTCGGCCGACGTCACCCCCCCCAGGTAAATCCCTCCAGCTCACCTGGAATCCTCCCAAACCTTTCAACGGCCGGAAAAACCCCCCCAAAAAAACCCCCCCGAATCCCCCCCTGGAGCTGGCGCCGCGCGGGCTGAGGTAGTAGATTGTATAGTTGGAGGGTCACACCCCCGTCTCGGAGATAACTATACATTCTACTGTCTTCCTCGCGCGGCGCGCGCCGCCGGAGCCGGGGGGTCCCGGGGGTCCTGGGGGGCTGCAGCGGCGCGGGAGGGGGCTTAGACATCCCCTCACCCCACCAGCACATGCAGGATGGGGGCGGAGAGGGGTCAAAATGGGGAAATCTGGTGGTTTTGGGGGGTTTAAAGGGGTTTTTAGGGAGGGGTTGGTTGGGGAGTTTTAGGGGGTTTGGAGGGGGTTGGTGAGATTTTTGGGGGTGGTTTAGGTTTAGGGGTGGGATGTGCCCTGCCCTCAGTTGTTTCCTCCCCTGCCCCAAAATTTCTCCTCCCTGTGAATTTTCTCCTCCCCCCCCCCAAAATTTTCTCCTCCCCCCCCAAAATTTTCTCCTTCCCCCCCAAACCCCCTCCTATCCGTACTAGGGACCCCCTCTCAATTTTAGGGCACAGCTGGATGTCTGGGATTCCCCAAAATGGGGAAAAAAGGGAAGTTTTGGTGTGGGGGGGGCTCCCAAATTTCTGGGTCCCCCCCAATGTTGATCCCTGCGTGTGTCCCACCCCCCATTCCCAGAACACAGCGGGACCCCGGGAGAGACCCCCCCTCCCGGTCCCCACCGGACACTGGTGATGCTGGAACCGACGCCGACCCCCCCAGACCCCCCCCCCAGGAGCCCCCCAAATCCCTGCTCGCCCCCCCCAGCCCCCCGAGCACGAAGAGGGGGGGCCCGGACGACCCCCCCAAGATGCCGAGGCCACTCAGATGGAGCTGTCCACCCGCCCCCACCATCAGTAAGTGCTCGGTTTTGGGGGGATCCATTGATTTTTGGGGGTTTTTATCCTTTTTGGGGTGGGAAGAAGTCTCCCCAGATTTGGGGGGGCTCCAGTGTCCTGTCCCCCCCTCCAGCGTCGCTGTCCCCGGAGCGGGCAGAGGACTCGGACGCGCTGACGGCTGTGAGCAGCCAGCTGGAGGGGTCCCCCATGGACACCTCCAGTTTGGCCTCCTGCACCTTGGAAGAGTCTGGGGGGGCTTCCTCTGCCCCCACAGCCCCCCAAAACCCCCCTGGAACCCCTCAAGGACCCCCTCCCGCTCCCCCCGACACCGCTCAGCCTCCGGACGATAGGTGAGAGCTCAGTGGAAATGGGGGAGGTCGTGGTTTTGGGGTGCGATTGTGGTTTTGGGGGGGGAGGTCCTGGTTTTTGGTGGGGTGGTCATGGTTTTGGGAGGGTTGTGGTTGTGGGGTGTCCCCCCTCGCTGACGTCACAGCTCTGTGATGTCACCCCCAGCTCCCCCCCGGCCTCATCCTCGGAGAGTTCGTCCACCCGGGACTCAGCCGGGGCCATTTCTGGGGCCGACTCACGGGGGATCCTGGAGGAGCCGCTGCCGTCCACCAGCAGCGAGGAGGAGGATCCGCTGGCCGGTCAGTGCCACCCCCGTGTCCCCTCTCAGTGACACCCCTGTGACCCTGTCACTGGTCAGCGACACCCCTGTGTCCCCTGTCACTGTTCAGCGACACCCCTGTGACCCTGTCACTGGTCAGTGCCACCCCCGTGTCCCCTCTCAGTGGTGCCGCTGGGTCCCCTGTCACTGGTCAGTGACACCCCTGGGTCCCCTGTTCTTGGTCACTGACGCCTCTGTGTCCCCTGTCACTAGTCAGTGACACCTCTGTATCCCCTGTCACCGGTCACTGACACCTCTGTGTCCCTTGTCACTGGTCAGTGACACCCCTGAGTCCCCTCTGACCAGTCCTGTGTCTCCTCTGGCCAGTCATTGACACCCCTGTGTCCCCTGTCACTGGTCAGTGACATCCCTGTGACCCTGTCACTGGTCAGTGACACCCCTGTGTCCCCTCTGTGTCCCCTCTGTCACTCTCCAGAATCTCCTGTCCCCCCGGGGCTTTTTAGGGTTGTCCCTGGGGGATTTTAGGGTGTCCATAGAGGCTTTTAGGGACATCTCTGATGGTTTTGGGGTGTCCCTGAGGGATTTCAGGCTTTCCCCAGAGGTTTATATGGCTGTTCCTGATGGTTTTGGGGTGTCCCTGAGGGATTTCAGGCTGTCCCCAAAGGCTTTTAGGGACATCCCTGGAGGGTCCCAATCCATTCCCTGGGGTGTCCCCAACATGTCCCCACTGTGTCACAGGGATCAGCCTCCCCGAGGGCGTGGACCCCTCGTTCCTGGCGGCGTTACCCGATGACATCAGGCGGGAGGTGCTGCAGAACCAGCTGGGGATCCGCCCACCCGCGCGGGCCCCGCCCGCCGCCAGCCCCGCCCCGCCCGTGGTGGCCAATCCCGGCCTGACCGAGGTCAGCCCCGAGTTCCTGGCGGCACTGCCCCCGGCCATCCAGGAGGAGGTGGGTGTGGCCTCAAAGTGGGCAGGGCTGTGGGTTGGGTGTGGTCTTGGGGTGGGGTCAAAGGATGTAGTCTATTTGGAGTGTGTCTGCGTGGAGGTGTGGCCTCCTGGGGTGTGGCCTTTTGTGGGTGTGTCCACATGGAGGTGTGGCCCTTTTGGGGTTTGTCTCTGTAGGGTGTGGCCTCTTTGGGGTGTGTCCACATGTGGGCATGGTCTCTCAGTGTGGCCTCTTTGGGATGCATCCTCTTAAGAGTGTGGCCTCTTTGAGACATGTCCCCACAGGGGTGTGGCCTCTTTGGGGTGTGGTTTATCAGGGTGTGACCTCTTTGGGGTGTGTCCCCATAGGGGCATGGTCTCTCAGCATGTGACCTCTTTGGGACACATCCCCATAGGGGTGTGGCCTCTCAGGGGCGTGGTCTCTCAGGGTGTGGCCTCTTTGGGACATGTCCCCTTAGGGATGTGGCCTCTTGGGGTGCAGCTTCTTTGGGGCACATCCCCATAGGGGTGTGGCCTCTTAGGGTCGTAGTCTCTCAGGGTGTGGCCTCTTTGGGGTGTGGTCTGTCAGGATGTGGCCTCTTTGGGACACATCCCCATAGGGGTGTGGCCCCTTTGGGGCATGTTCCATAGGGGTGTCACCTCTTTAGGACACGTCCCCATAGGGTTATGGCCTCTCTGGGGCGTGGTCTCTCAGGGCGTGGCCTCTTTTGGACACATCCCCCCATGGCCGTGCTCTCTCTGGCCGTGGCCCCATCCTGTCCGGCCGTGTCCCAGCGCTGTCCCCCCACAGGTGCTGGCGCAGCAGCGGGCGGAGCAGCAGCGGCGGGAGCTGGCTCAGGCCACGGGCTCGGACGCGCCCATGGACCCGGTGACGTTCATCCAGACGCTGCCGTCGGAGCTGCGGCGCTCGGTGCTGGAGGACATGGAGGACTCGGTGCTGGCCGTGATGCCGCCGGACATCGCGGCCGAGGCGCAGGCGCTGCGGCGCGAGCAGGAGGCGCGGCAGCGGCAGCTCATGCACGAGCGCCTCTTCGGCCACTCCAGCACCTCGGCGCTCTCGGCCATCCTGCGCAGCCCCGGTGAGGGGGGACCTGTCCTGCTGCCCCCCAATTCCTTCTGTGTACCCCCGGATCCCTCTCTGTCCCCAGTTCTCTCTGTGTCCCCCCAAATCCCACTGTGTCCCTCACAATTCCCTCTGTGTCCCTCCAAATCCATCTGTGTCCCCAGTTCTCTCTGTGTCCCTCCAAATCCCACTGTGTCCCCCACAATTCCCTCTGTGTCCCTCGAAATCCTTCTGTGTTGCCTCAAATCCCTCTGTGTCCCCCACAATTCTCTCTGTATTCCCGCAAATCCCTCTGTGCCCCCACAATTCCCTCTGCCCCCTGAATCCCTCTGTGTCCCCCACAATTCCCTCTGTGTTCCAAATTCTCTCTGTCCTGCCCAATTCTG
The DNA here is from genome assembly GCA_024362935.1 of Setophaga petechia. Taxonomy (NCBI): domain Eukaryota; kingdom Metazoa; phylum Chordata; class Aves; order Passeriformes; family Parulidae; genus Setophaga; species Setophaga petechia. The sequence goes on from JANCRA010000245.1 coordinate 121,526, forward strand.
TGTACAGCCCCAAATCTCTCTGTCCCCCAATTTCCTCTGTGTCGTCCACCAATTCCCTTTGTGTCCCCAATTCTCTCTGTGTCCCCCCAGTTGTCGCTGTCCCCTGAACCCCTCTGGTCCCCCCAGTTCTCTCTGTCCCCTAAACCCCTCTGTGTCCCCCCCAGTTCTTTCAGTCTCCCCCCAGTTCCCTCTGCCCCCTATTCCCTGTGTCCCCACCTTCATTCCCTCAATTCTCCCCTGTCCCCAGTGTGGGACATGTCCCTCCTGTGTGACACATCCCTGGTGTCCCCAGTGTGTGACGCATCACCAGTGTCATTGCTGCGTGACATGTCCCCAGTGTCCCCACTCCATACCATGTCCCCACTCTGTGACACATCCCCAGTGTCCCCAGTGTGTGACACATCCCCAGTGTCCCCAGTCCGTGCGGTGTCCCCAGTGTGTGACACTGCTGTCCCTGTCCCTGCAGCGTTCACCAGCCGGCTCAGCGGGAACCGGGGCGTTCAGTACACGCGGCTGGCCGTGCAGAGGGGGGGCACCTTCCACATGGGGGGCACCGGCACCCACAGCAGGTTAGTGGGGCAGGGGCACGGCTGTGGGGTGGGGGCACAGCTGTGGGGTGGGGGTCACAGCAGGTCAGTGGGGCAGGGGCACAGATGTGGGGTGGGGGTGACAGCCTCAGAGGGTAGGGGGTGTCTGGGTCTGTTTGGGGTCGGTTTAGGGGTCATTTTGGGGTTAGTTTGAGGTCAGTTTAGGGTCACTTTGGGTCACTTTGACTATCGCCCATCCCCTGGCCAGCAGGCAGCAGCGTGGACAGGGCAGTTTAGGGTCCCTTTGGGGTCTGTTTTGGGCTAGTTTGGGGTCTGTTTTGGGTCACTTTGGGGTCTGTTTAGGGTCACTTTGGGTCACTTTGACTATCCCCCATCCCCAGGCTGGCAGGCAGCAGCATGGACAGGGCAGTTTGGGGTCTGTTTTGGGTCAGTTTGAGGTCTGGTTTTGGCCAGTTTGGGGTCTGGTTTTGGGTCACTTTGGGTCACTCCTGACTATCTCCCAGGCCGGCGGGCAGCAGCATGGACAGGGCAGTTTAGGGTCACTTTGGAGTCTGTTTTGGGTCAGTTTAGGGTCTGTTTAGGGTCACTTTGGGATCTGTTTAGGGTCACTTTGGGTTCTGTTTTGGGTCACTTTGGGTCACTTTCGGCTATCCCCCCCGCCCCCAGGCCGGCGGGCAGCAGTGTGGACAGCCTGCTCCGCCTCCGCGGGCGGCTCCTGCTGGACCACGAGGCTCTGTCGTGCCTGCTGGTGCTGCTGTTCGTGGACGAGCCCAAGCTGAACACCAGCCGCCTGCACCGCGTCCTGCGCAACCTCTGCTACCACGCTCCCACGCGGGGCTGGGTGGTGCGCAGCCTGCTGTCCATCCTGCAGCGCAGCAGCGAGAGCGAGCTGTGCCTCGAGACCCCTCGCGGGACCCCCGGCCCGGGCACCGAGGAGCGGCCGCGGGGCCGTGGTGGCGGCGGCGGAGGGTGGCGGTGGTGGCGGTGGAAACCGTGCCGGGCCCGGCTCTGCCGCGGAGCCGCGCGGGCTGGACCTGCTGCACCGCATGGAATCGCGCAGCTCCGGGCAGCTCTCCTGGCTCTCCGTGTCCATGGACGCCGCCTTGGGCTGCAGGACCAACATCTTCCAGATCCAGCGCGTGCCCGGCCGCAAGCACACGGAGAAACACGCGGCGGCCGCCGGCTCCGCCGTGCACATCCACCCCCAGGCCGCGCCCGTGGTGTGCCGGCACGTGCTGGACACCCTCATCCAGCTGGCCAAGGTGGGGGTGCTGCAGCACCTTTGGGGTTTTTCGAGGGAATTGGGAATTTTTATTATTTTTATTGGGTTTTTGGGAGGTTTCTGGGAGGGTTTTGGCATGTTAAGGGGTGGTTTGGGGCTGTTCTAGGGAAATTGGGGAGCATAATTGGGTTTTTGAGGAGGTTCTTGAAGGTTTCTGGCATGTTAAAGGGTGGTTTGGAGGAAATTGGGGAGCATAATTGGGTTTTTGGGAGGTTTCTGGGAGGGTTTTGGCACGTTAAGGGGTGGTCGGGGGAGATTGGGGAACGCTAGAGCCCATTATTTGGTTTCTGGAAGGTTCCTTGAGGGTGTTTTGGCACTCTAAGGGGTGGTTTGGGGCTGTTCAGGGGCAATTGGGGAATGTTATTGGGTTTTTGGGAGGTTTATGGGAGGGTTTTGGCATGTTAAGGGGTGGTTGGGGGGAAATTGGGGAGCATAATTGGGTTTTTGGGAGGTTTCTGGAAGGTTTTTGGCACGTTAGAGGGTGCTTGGGGAAATTGGTGGACACTAGAGCCCATTATTGGGTTTCTGGAAGGTTTTTTGAGGGTTTTGGGGTAGTTTTGGGATGGTCTTGGGACGGTTTTGGAGGTAGTTTTGGGATGGTTTTTGGGGTAGTTTTGGGGTAGTTTTGGGATGGTTTTTGGGGTAGTTTTGAGATGGTTTTGGGTTAGTTTTGAGATGGTTTTTTGGGATGGTTTTGAGGTCATCAGTCCCTCCTTAACACCCCCTGTTCCCCCTCCAGGTCTTCCCCAGCCACTTCACCCAACAACGAGGCCGAGACCCCGCCACCGACCCGGAGCGCGACCGCGGCCCCCCCAAATCCGGGGGCAGCCCTTGCCCTCCCCCACCCCCCCAAACCCCACCAGCACCCCCACCCCCTCCCCCCCCCACCACCGGCGCCCCCTCCCAATCCCTGCCCCCCCAGTCCCAATCCGGCTCGCTGTCCACCGATTTTTGGGACCTGCTGGTCAAGCTGGACAACATGAATGTGAGCCGGAAGGGGAAGGGGTCGGCGCGGGCGGGGGGCGGCGGGGGGGGGTCCCGAGCCCGAGGCGGCCGGGGGGGGCCTGGAGGCGTCGCCCCTGGGGCAGCTGATGAACATGCTGTCGCACGGCGTCATCCGGCGCAGCCCCCTCCTCACCGAGAAGCTGCTGCGCCTCCTGTCCCTCATCTCCATCGCCCTCCCCGAGGGGGGCAAGGCCGGCGAGGGGGGGGGCAGCGCCCCAGAACGGAGCCCCCCGCCCCCCCCGCGCCCGCCCCGCCCGCTGCAGGGGGGGGGACAGGGACGGGGACGGGGGCGGGGGGCAGCGCCCGGGAGCCCCCCGGGACAGGGGGGAAATGGAGGAGGAGGAGGAGGAGCGGCCACGGCTGGAGGAACTGCGGGTGAGTGAGGGGATGGGGATGGGGATGGGGATGGGGACAGGGATGGGGACAGGGGGCAGGGGAACATGGGGGTACGGGCAGGGGACAGGGGTGAGGGTCAGGGGGATGGGGATGGAGGGAGGGAGAGGGATGGGGACAGGAGGACAGGGGGACAAGGGTGGGGACAGGGAGATGGGGATGGGGACGGGGGGACAGGGGGTTGGGGACAGGGGACAGGGGGATGGGGACAGGGGGTTGGGGACAGGGATGGGGACAGGGGTGGAGATGAGATTGGGGATGGGGACAGGGATGGGGACAGGAGGACAGGGATGCTGATAAGGACAAGGGTGGGAATGTGGGGATGGGGACATGGGGACAGAGATGAGGGCGTTGGAATGGGGAGGGGGACATGGGGATGAGGACAGAGATGGGATACGAGGATAGCGACAAGGATAGGACATGAATGGGATGGGGTGACAGGGATGGGACATGGTGACAGGGGGTCACAACAGGCACAGGGAGCAGCCTGGGTGAGGTGGGTGGCAATGGCCTCGGTGGCATCTCCCTCCCACTGCCACCACCCCCACCACCGTGTCCCCTCTGTCCCCAGCCCCTGCCAAGAGCTCCAAGTCCCCTGCCAAGGTCCCCGAGGGTGGCTCTGACCCCCGGCTGGCGGCCACGGGCCTGACCGAGAGCCAGCTCCAGCTCTCCGTGGAGGTACCGGGGGGACCAGGCTGGGCAGGGGGGGTGTCCCACTGTCCCCTGCCATCCCCAGGTGTCCCCAACCCTCCCCGTGTGCCACCCGCAGGTGCTGACGTCGCACTCGTGCTCAGAGGAGGGGCTGGAGGACGCGGCCAATGTCCTGCTGCAGCTGTCGCGGGGGGACGCGGGGACAAGGGACACGGTGCTGCGGCTGCTGCTCAGCGGGGCCCGGCAGCTGGGGGGGGCCCTGTGCCGCCAGATCGGTGAGGGGGGGTCCTGTGTCACCACATTGGTGGGGGGGGGGTCCTGGGGAGGGGCTCTGTGCTGCCAGAATGGTGAGGGGAGGGGTCCTGTGTCACCACATCGGTGAGGGGGGGGTCCTTTGTCACCAAATTGGTGAAGGGGGCTCCTGGGGAGGGACCCTGTGTGAGAGGGGGGGTCCTGGGGGTGGGCCCTGTGTGAGAGGGGGGTCCTGTGGGGGGGTCCTGTGCCACCAAATTGGTGAGGGGGGTCCTGGTGAAGGTCTGGGCCACCTGACTGTAGTGGGGGGTCCCAAGTGGGAGGGCTGGGGGTGCCCTGTGGTCAATGGGGGTGGTCAGTGAGGAGTGCCCAGTGGTCAGTGGGGGTGCCCTGTGGTCAATGCGGGTGCCCTGTGGTCAGCGGGGGCGGTCAGTGAGGGTGCCCAGTGGTCAGTGAGGGTGCCCAGTGGTCAGTGGGGGTGGTCAGTGAGGGTGCCCAGTGGACAGTGAGGGTGCCCAGTGGTCAGCAGGGGTGGTCAGAGGGTCCCAACCCGTTGTCCCCCCCCAGGGACGTTGCTGGCCGAGCTCCGTGAGTACAACCTGGAGCAGCAGCGGCGGGCGCAGCTCGAGGCCCCGTCCCCCGAGGGGCTCCCTGAGGAGCAGCCCCCCAGCGCCAAGCTCAAGGGCAAAATGCAGAGCCGGTGAGTGCCCGCTCAGCCCGGGGCTTGGGGACACCTCCTGTCCCTGTCCTAGGCGTGGGGACACCTCCTGCCCCTGTCCTGGGCGTGGGGACACCTCCTGCCCCTGTCCTGGGCACCTCTGACCCCTCCTGTCCCTGTCCTGGGCATGGTGACACCTCCTGTCCTTGTCCTGGGTATCACTGACACCTCCTGTCCCTGTCCTGGGCATGGTGGCACCTCCTGTCCCTGTCCTGGGCATGGTGGCACCTCCTGTCCCTGTCCTGGGCATGGGGACACCTCCTGTCCTTGTCCTGGGTATCACTGACACCTCCTGTCCCTGTCCTGGGCATGGTGGCACCTCCTGTCCCTGTCCTGGGCATGGTGGCACCTCCTGTCCCTGTCCTGGGCATGGGGACACCTCCTGTCCTTGTCCTGGGCATGGGGACACCTCCTGTCCCTGTCCTGGGCGTGGGGACACCTCCTGTCCCTGTCCTGGGCATGGTGGCACCTCCTGTCCCTGTCCTGGGCATGGGGACACCTCCTGTCCTTGTCCTGGGCATGGGGACACCTCCTGTCCCTGTCCTGGGCGTGGGGACACCTCCTGTCCCTGTCCTGGGCATGGTGGCACCTCCTGTCCCTGTCCTGGGCGTGGGGACACCTCCTGTCCCTGTCCTGGGCATGGGGACACCTCCTGTCCCTGTCCTGGGCATGGTGGCACCTCCTGTCCCTGTCCTGGGCGTGGGGACACCTCCTGTCCCTGTCCTGGGCATGGGGACACCTCCTGTCCCTGTCCTGGGCATGGTGGCACCTCCTGTCCCTGTCCTGAGCACCTCTGACCCCTCCTGTCCCTGTCCTGGGCATGGGGGCACCTCCTGCCCTGTTCTAGGCACCTCTGACCCCTCCTGTCCCTCTCTTGGGTCCCTGGTGATGACCACTGTGCCACCATTCCCCCTTGTCCCCACTGCTGACCACTGTCCTGCAATTCACTGATGACCACTGCCTGCTCCTGCTGGTCTCCACTGATGACCACTGCCCATTTCTCCTGGTCCTACTGATGACCACTCCCCATTGTCCCCACTGATGACCACTGCCCACTCCCTGTTGCCCCTGTGCTGGATGACCACTGTCCTTCAATTCCTCCTGCTGACCACTGTCCTGCAATTCGCCTGATCCCCACTGATGACCACTGCCCATTCCCCCTTGTCCCCACTGCTGACCACTCCCCATTGTCCCTTTTGATGACCACTGCCCATTTCTCCTGGTCCTACTGATGACCACTGCCCATTCCACCATGTCCCTGCCAATGACCACTCCCCGTTGTCCCTTTTGATGACCACTGCCCACTCCCTGTTGCCCCATTGATGCCCACTCTCCCCACTCCCCGCTGCTGCCCGCTGTCCCTGCTCCCCCTGGTGACCCCTGACCTGTGTCCCTGTCCCCCCAAAGCTTCGACACGGCCGAGAGCGTGGTCATCGTGGCGTCCCAGAAGCGCGCTCTGGGCGGCCGGGAGCTGCAGCTGCCCTCCATGTCCGTGCTGACCTCCAAGACGTCCACGCAGCGCTTCTTCCTGCGCGTGCTGCAGGTCATCATCCAGCTGCGCGACGACACGCGCCGGGCGCACCGCAAGGCCAAGCAGCCCGGCCGGCTGGGTAAGGGCCGTGCTGACCGCTGACCACTGACTGACCACTGACCGCTGACTGACCGCTGACCGCTCTCCGTGCTGACTGCTGACTGCTGTCCGTGCTGACTGCTGACTGCTGTCCGTGCTGACCGCTGACCGCTGTCTGCTGACTGACCGCTGACAACTGACTGACCGCTGACCACTGACTGACCGCTGACCGCTGAGTGACCACTGACCGCTGACTGACCGCTGACCGACCACTGACTGCTGTCTGCTGACTGACCACTGACTGACCACTGACTGCTGACCGCTCACTGACCACTGACCGCTGACCACTGACTGACCACTGACCGCTGTCCGTGCTGACTGCTGACCACTGACTGACCATTGACCGCTGTGCTGACCACTGACCGCTGTCCGTGCTGACTGCTGACCACTGACTGACCATTGACCGCTGTGCTGACCACTGACCGCTGTCCGTGCTGACCACTGTCCGTGCTGACTGACTGCTGTCTGTGCTGACTGACCACTGTCTGTGCTGACTGATCGCTGACCACTGACTGACCACTGACTGCTGTCCGTGCTGACCACTGACTGACCACTGTCTGTGCTGACCTCTGTCCGTGCTGACTGACCACTGTCTGTGCTGACTGACTGCTGTCCGTGCTGACTGACCACTGTCTGTGCTGACTGACCGCTGCCCGCTGTCCATGCTGACTGACCACTGACTGCTGTCCGTGCTAACTGACCGCTATCCATACTGACTGACCACTGCCGGCTGTCCATGCTGACTGACCGCTGACCGCTGCCCGCTCTGTGCCCGCAGGCGCCGCGGGGCTGGGGGCGGCCGGCAGCATCCAGGCCGCCGTCCGGCAGCTGGAGGCCGAGGCCGACGCCATCATACAAATGGTACGTGAGGGCCAGAGGGCCCGGAGGCGGCAGCAGGGAGACACGGTTAGCACGGCCGCCTTCCTCCACCCTGCCCTGCTCTTCCTCCCTCCCTCCCTCCCGCTCCTGTCTGCCCTGTCCTGGCCTCTTCGGCCTCCTCCTCGTCATCCTCGGCCTCCTCGGCCTGCCCCTCCTTGTCATTCTCACTCCCTCGTCATCCTCACCCTCTCATCATCCTCATCATCCCCATCATCCTCACCTCCTCCTCATCATCCCCATCATCCTCATCCCATCCTCATCATCCCCATCATCCTCACCCCCTCCTCATCATCCCCATCATCCTCATCCCTTCCTCATCATCCCCATCATCCCCATCGTCCTCACCCCCTCATCATCCTCACCCCCTCCTCATCATTCCCATCATTCTGACCCTCATCATCCTCACCCCCTCCTCATCATCATCCCCGTCATCCTCACCCCCTCCTCATCATCATCCCCATCATCCTCACCCCTTCCTCGTCATCCCCATCATCCTCACCCCCTCATCATCCCCATCGTCCTCACCCCCTCCTCATCATCATCCTCGTCCCCCTCCTCAGCCCCCTCTTCCTTGTCCTGCCCCTTCCTCCTCCCCTGCTCTTCCTCCTGTTCCCGTGCCCCCTCATCCTCCCATCCCTGACCCTTCTCAGCCTCCTCATCGTCGTTCTCCCATCCCCTTCTCATCCTCTTCTCCCCTCCTGCCCCCACTCCCCCACAACCTTCCTCCTGCTCATCCCCATCCTCATCCTCCTCCTTCCATCTTCATCATCCTCCCCCTCCTCCCCTCTTCCTCCCTCTCCCCATCCCCCTCTCGCTTCTCCCCCTTCCCTCCCATGTTTGGGGGTCCCCCCGGCCCGGGGGGGGCTCTGGGGGCTCCCCTGGGGGGGTCCCGGCCCCCTAAAGCCGCCGCCGTCCCCCCCAGTCGGAGGCCGGGCCTGCAGACGCCGTCCCCCGGCGCGAGGAGTCGCCCATGGACGTGGACCAGCCCTCGCCCGCCCCGCAGGACGTGGGTGAGAACCCCCCCAGTCACCCTCCAGTACGGCCCAGTGCCACCCAGTGCCACCCAGTCACCCTCCAGTATGGCCCAGTGCCACCCAGTCACCTCCCAGTGCCACCCAGTGCCACCCAGTCACCCTCCACTATGGCCCAGTGCTACCCAGTGACCCTCCAGTATGGCCCAGTGCCACCCAGTCACCTCCCAGTGCCACCCAGTCACCCTCCAGTATGGCCCCATGCCACCCAGTCACTCTCCAGTACGGCCCAGTGCCACCCAGTCACCCTCCAATACGGCCCAGTGCCACCCAGTCACCCTCCAGTACAGCCCAGTGCCAACCAGTCACCCTCCAGTACAGCCCAGTGCCAACCAGTGCTGCCCAGAGACCCCCCAGTGCCACCCAGTCACCCTCCAGTATGGCTCAGTGCCACCCAGTGCTGCTCCGTCACCTCCCAGTGCCACCCAGTCACCCTCCAGTGCATCCCAGTCATCTCCCAGTGCCACCCCAGTGCCACCACTGGGGTCATCCCCCTTCCCAGGCTGGTGCTGGTTCAGGGCCATCCCAGTATCACTGCAGGGCATGGTACTGGTTGGGCAGGTGGCACTGGTGACATTGAGTGGCACTGGTTGGGTGGCATTGGTGGGGTGGTACTGGTCACGTTGGGTGGCACTGGTTGGGTGGGTGTCGCTGTTGAGGTGCCGCTGTTGGGGTGTCACTGTTGGGGTGTCACTGTTGGGGTGGCGCTGCTCACATTGGGTGTCACTGGTTGGGCAGCTGTCACTGGGTGTCACTGCTCACAGTGGGTGCCACTCTTGGGGTGTTACTGTTGAGATGTCACTGCTCACGTTGGGTGGCACTGTTTGGGTGGCACTGGTCACATTGCGTGTCACTGTTGGAGTGTCACTGTTCGTGTTGGGTGTCACTGGTTGGGGTGTCACTGTTGGGGTGTCACTGCTCACATTGAGTGGCACTGTTGGGGTGTCACTGTTGGGGTGTCACTGCTCACACTGGGTGTCACTGTTGGGGTGTCACTGCTCACATTGAGTGGCACTGTTGGAGTGTCACTGTTCATGTTGGGTGTCACTGGTTGGGGTGTCACTGTTGGGGTGTCACTGCTCACACTGGGTGTCACTGTTGTGGTGTCACTGCTCACATTGGGTGGCACTATTGGGGTGTCACTGCTCACACAGCGATGTCCTGACCGTGTCCCCTCCTCCCCAGGCCCCGATGCTGCGCAGGGCGGGGACCGGGACCGGGACAGGGACAGGGACAGGGACAGGGAGGAGCGGCCCCCGGAGCTGCCCCTGCTGAGCGAGCAGCTGAGCCTGGACGAGCTGTGGGACATGCTGGGAGAGTGCCTCAAGGAGCTCGAGGAGTCGCACGACCAGCACGCCGTGCTCGGTGCGTGTCCCACGCTGTCCTGTGCCACCACTACCCCTGTCCCCGTGCTATCCCCACGCTGTCCCCTGCCACCGCTGCCCCTGTCCCTGTGCTGTCCCCACGCTGTCCCCTGCCACCGCTGCCCCTGTCCTCGTGCTGTCCCCACCTGCTCCCACTCTGTCCCCTGCCCCCTGCCACCACTGCTGCTGTCCCCGTGCTGTCCCCTGCCCCACGCCACTACTGCCCCTGTCCCCACGCTGTCCCCATGCTGTCCCCACGCCACTCTGTCCCCTCTTGTCACTCAGTTCTCCAGCCGGCCATCGAGGCGTTTTTCCTGGTGCATGCCACCACTGCCCCCTGTCCCCACACTGTCCCCATGCTGTCCCTATGCTGTCCCCACCCTGTCCTGATGCTGTTCCCGCCACTGTCCCTGTTGTCCCCTCTCAGTTCTCCAGCCAACACTCGAGGCGTTTTTCCTGATGCACGCCACCACTGCCCCCTGTCCCCATGCTGTCCCCACCCTGTCCTGATGCTGTCCCCACCACTGTCCCTGTTGTCCCCCAGTTCTCCAGCCGGCCATCGAGGTGTTTTTCCTGGTGAATGCCACCACTATCCTGTCCCCACCCTGTCCTGATGCTGTCCCCACCACTGTCCCTGTTGTCCCCCAGTTCTCCAGCCGGCCGTCGAGGCGTTTTTCCTGGTGCACGCCACGGAGCGCGAGAGTCGCCCGCCGGTGCGGGACACGCGGGAGAGCCAGCTGGCCCACATCAAGGACGAGCCCCCGCCGCTGTCCCCCCGCGCCCCTCACCCCTGCCACCCCCTCCGCCCTGGACCCCTTCTTCTCCCGGGAGCCCTCGGCCATGCACATCTCGGCCAGCCTGCCCCCGGACACGCAGAAATTCCTGCGCTTCGCCGGTGAGCTGGGCGGCACCTGGGGGGCTTCATGGGGGGATTTGGGGTGTGGGGAAGTGGGGAAGGGGATTGGGAGTGTGGGGAGGGGGTTTGGGAGTGTGGGGAAAGGATTTGGGAGTGTGGGGAGGGGGTTTGGGAGTGTGGGGAAGGGGATTGGGAGTGTGGGGAGGGGGTTTGAGGGGGCTGGAAGGGGGTTTGGGAGTGTGGGAAGGGGGTTTGGGAAAGTGGGGAAGGGGATTGGGAGTGTGGGGAGGGGGTTTGGGAGTGTGGGGAGGGGGTTTGGGAGTGTGGGGAGGGGGTTTGAGCGGGCTGGAAGGGGGTTTGGAAGTGTGGGGAGGGGGTTTGGGAGTCTGGGGAAGGGATTTGGGGGTGCTCAGAGGGGCATCTGGGTGGGCTTCATGGGGGGATTTGGGGTTCGGGAATGTGGGGAAGGGGATTGCAAAAGTGGGGAGGGGGTTTGGGGGGCCTGAAGGCAGCTTGGGGGGTGTTTGGGGGCACTGAGGGAGCTTTTGGGGTTTAGGAAAGTGGGGAAGGGAATTGGGAGTGTGGGGAGGGGGTTTGGGGGCATTTGAGAGAGGTTTTGGGATGTTGGGGAGGGGTTTGGGGAAGCCCCCAAGGCTTTGGGAAGGGCTTTGAGACTGAATTTGGGAGAGCCCCAAAGCTTTGGAAAGGGGGAATTTGGGGGAACCCCAAAGCTTTGGAAAGGGGGAATTTGGGGGACCACCAAGGCTTTGAGGAGGGAAGATTTGGAGGATTTTTAGGCTCCTCAAGTCTTTGGAAAGGAGCAATTAGAGAAGAGTCAATTTGGGGGATTTTTAACCCGCTCAACACTTGGATCTCAGTTTGAGCCTAAAACAAGACCGCCACCAGCTCCTCCCCTCCCGAATCGCCACAACCACAGGGCATTTTGGGTGGGGGGGTTCCCCTATTTGAGAACACCCCCAAACCCCTTTTTTTCCCCCCCCTTTCCCCAGAGACCCACCGGACGGTGCTGAACCAGATCCTGCGGCAATCCACCACTCACCTGGCCGACGGCCCCTTCGCCGTGCTGGTGGATTACATCCGCGTGCTGGACTTCGACGTCAAGCGCAAGTTCGTGGGGTTTGGGGGGTCCTAGGAAGGGGATCCCGGGGGTCTCACAGCCCCTGACCCCCCGTTTTTTGTGTCCCTGGGCAGGTATTTCAGACAGGAGCTGGAGCGCCTGGACGAGGGGCTGCGCAAGGAGGACATGGCCGTGCACGTGCGGCGCGATCACGTCTTCGAGGATTCCTACCGGGAGCTGCACCGTAAATCCCCCGAGGAGATGAAGAACCGACTGTGAGAGCCATGGGGATGCCCCAAAATATCCCCTAGGAACCCAAAAAATACTGCCTGGGAATCTCAGAATATCCCTGTGATAGCCAAAATATTCCTTGGGATACTGAGAATATACCTGGGATATCCTGAAATACCTCCTGGGACACTCCTCCATCCTCCCCATGTCCCCCTAAACCCACCAAGTCCCCCCAATTAGTCCTAAAACCACCTCCATCCTCCTGAAATCCCCTCTCCCTGTCCCCCTAAGCCCCCAATTCCCCCCAAAACGACCTCCAAACTCCCCAAATCCCCCAAAAACCACCTCCAAAACCCCTAATTCCCCCTAAAACCACCTCCAACCCCCCCAAAACCACCTCCACTCTCCCCAAACCCCCTCTCCTGGTCCCCTAACCCCCCAATTTCCCCCAAAACCACCTCCAAACCCCCCAATTCCCCCTCCCTCTCCCCAAACCCCCTCTCCCTGCCCCTTTAACCCCCTATTTTCCCCCAAAACCACCTCCACCCTCCCCGATTCCCCCAAAAACCACCTCCAAAAACCCCTCAATTCCTCCCCAATTCCCCCCAACACCACCTCCAAACCCCCCAAACCACCTCCACCCTCCCCAATTCCCCCAAAAACCACCTCCACCCTCCTCAATTCCCCCAAAACCACCTCCAAACCCCCCAAAACCACCTCCCCCCTCCCCAAACCCCCTCTCCCACCCCCTTAACCCCCCAATTCCCCCCCCCCTTTCTCAGGTACATCGTGTTTGAGGGCGAGGAGGGCCAGGACGCCGGGGGGCTGCTGCGCGAGTGGTACATGATCATCTCCCGCGAGATGTTCAACCCCATGTACGCCCTGTTCCGCACCTCGCCCGGCGACCGCGTCACCTACACCATCAACCCCTCGTCCCACTGCAACCCCAACCACCTGAGCTACTTCAAGTTCGTGGGCAGGATCGTGGCCAAGGCCGTCTACGACAACCGGCTGCTGGAGTGCTACTTCACCCGCTCCTTCTACAAACACATCCTGGGCAAGTCCGTGCGGTAAGGGCCGGCCCACGGCGGCCTGAGGGGGCTGGGGGAATCTGGGGAGGGTGTTTGTGGGGTGTGGGAGTTGTTGATGGGGTGATGGAGCCCCTCAGAGGGGTGAGATTGCATTCTGGGGTGGGTGGGAGCTGTTAATGGGGTGATGGAGCCCCTCAGAGGGGATGTGGGATTGTGTTTATGGGGTGTGGAGGTGTGTTTGTGGGGTGTGGGAGCTGTTCATGGGGTGATGGAGCCCCTCAGAGGGGTCTGGGATTGTGTTTATGGGGTGTGGAGGTGTGTTTGTGGGGTGTGGGAGCTGTTTATGGGGTGCTGGAGCCCCTCAGAGGGGATGTGGGATTGCGTTTGTGGGGCTGAGAGTGTGTTTGTGGGGTGTGGGAGCCGTTCATGGGGTGATGGAGCCCCTCAGAGGGGTGTGGGATTGCATTTGTGGGGGTGTGGGATTGCATTTGTGGGGGTGTGGGATTGCATTTGTGGGGGTGTGGGAGTGTTTAGGGGATGATGGAGCTCCTCAGAGGGGTCTGGGATTGCGTTTTTGGGGTGTGGGATTGTGTTTATGGGGTGTGCGGGGGTGTTTGTGGGGTGTGGGAGTTGTTGATGGGGTGTGGGAGTTGTTGATGGGGTGATGGAGCCCCTCAGAGGGGTGTGGGATTGCGTTTGTGGGGAGGTAGGGAGGTGTTTGTGGGAGGTGGGATTGCGTTTGTGGGGTGTGGGATTGTGTTCATAGGGTGTGGAGGTGTGTTTGTGGGGTGTGAGAGTGTGTTTGTGGGGTGCTGCAGTTATTTATGGGGTGCTGGAGCCATTTGTGGGGTGCTGGACCCCCTTCAAAAAACATTTGGAGTCATTTATGGGGTGCTGGATACCCTCAGAAGGGGGTGGGACTGCATTTATGGGGTTCTAGACCCCTGGCATGATCTGATCCTGGTTTTGGGGTTCTCCAGCAGGGTCTGACCCTGGTTTTGGGGTTCTCCAGCAGGGTCTCACCCTGTTTTGAGGTTCCCCATGATTTCTGACCCCATTTTTGGGGTGCTGCCCCCCGTTTTTGGCCCCCCCAGGTACACGGACATGGAGAGCGAGGACTATCACTTCTACCAGGGCCTCGTGTACCTGCTGGAGAACGACGTCTCCACGCTGGGCTACGACCTCACCTTCAGCACTGAGGTGGGGAGCCCCAAAAACGGCACTGGGACCCCCAAAACCAGCACTGGGACCCCCAAAAACGGCACTGGGGCCCCCAAAACCAGCACCGGGACCCCCAAAACCAGCACCAGGACCCCGGGATCCCCAAAACCACCACTGGGACCCCCAAATTTGGGAATGTTTGGGGTCCAGGGATGTCCCCACACCCTGCTGACCCCCCTGTGATCCCCCAGGTGCAGGAATTCGGGGTGTGTGAGGTTCAGGAATGTCCCCACCGTGTCCCCATGCCCTGCTGACCCCCCTGTGCCCCCCCAGGTGCAGGAATTCGGGGGATTTGAGGTTCCCCAGATGTGGAAATTTGGGGGTTTTGAGCCTCAGGAATATCCCCATGCCCTGCTGACCCCCCTGTGCCCCCCCAGGTGCAGGAATTCGGGGGATTTGAGGTTCCCCAGATGTGTAAATTTGGGGTTTTTGAGGCTCAGGGATGTCCCCATACCCTGCTGACCCCCCTGTGCCCCCCCCAGGTGCAGGAATTCGGGGTGTGTGAGGTTCATGAGTGTCCCCCCCATGTCCCCACGCCCTGCTGACCCCCCTGTCCCCCATCAGGTGCAGGAATTCGGGGTGTGCGAGGTGCGGGACCTGAAGCCCAACGGGGCCAACGTGCTGGTGACGGAGGAGAACAAGAAGGAGTACGTGCACCTCGTGTGCCAGATGCGCATGACCGGTGAGCATCGGGGCCTGGGGGGCTCCGGGGGTGCTCCCAGGACCCTCCTGACCCCCCCCAAAATCCCTCAGGTGCCATCAGGAAGCAGCTGGCGGCGTTCCTGGAAGGTTTCTACGAGATCATCCCCAAGCGCCTCATCTCCATCTTCACGGAGCAGGAGCTGGAGCTGCTCATCTCGGGGCTGCCCACCATCGACATCGACGACCTCAAGGCCAACACCGAGTACCACAAGTACCAGGGCAACTCCATCCAGGTGGGCCGAGGTCCTGGGGGTGGTTTTAGGGGAGATTTCAGGGGGTTTGGGGCGATTTCTGGGGGCTTGGGGTGATCTCAGGGGGTTCTGGGGGGGTTTCAGGAGGTTCTGGGGGGGTTTCAGGAGGTGCCAGGGGGTTTCAGGAGGTCCTGGGGTGATCTCAGGGGGTTCTGGGGAGGTTTCAGGAGGTTCTGGAGGGGTCTCAGGAGGTTCTGGAGGGGTTCAGGGTACCAGGGCAACTCCATCCAGGTGGGGCTGGCACCTGGGTGGGTCTTGGGGTGATCTCAGGTGGTTTTGATGGGATTTCAGGAGGTCCTGGGGGGGGTCCTGAGGTGATCTCGGGGGGTTCTGGGGGGATTTCAGGGGGTTCTGGGGTGACCTCAGGGGGTTCTGGAGGGGTTTCAGGAGATTCTGGAGGGATTCTGAGTACCAGAGCAACTCCATCCAGGTGAGGCTGGCACCTGGGGGAGTTTTGTGGGGATCTCAGGTGGCCCTGGGGAGATCTCAAGGAATTGCATGATTCCAAAGGGACTCTGTAGGATTCCAGGGGGTTCTGGGGGGATCCTGGTGGGATTCCAGGGGTTCCCAGCGGCGGCTGACTGTCCCTGTCCCTGTCCCCGTGCCCAGATCCAGTGGTTCTGGCGTGCCCTGCGCTCCTTCGACCAGGCCGACCGCGCCAAGTTCCTGCAGTTCGTGACGGGCACGTCCAAGGTGCCCCTGCAGGGATTCGCCGCCCTCGAGGGCATGAACGGCATCCAGAAATTCCAGATCCACCGCGACGACCGCTCCACCGACCGGCTGCCCTCGGCTCACACCTGGTGAGGGGACATGGGGACACGGGGGGGACATGGGGACACTGAGGGGACATGGGGGAACGTGGGGACACTGACCAGCTGCCCTTGGTTCACACCTGGTGAGGGGACATGGGGACACTGAGGGGACATGGGTACACCAACCAGCTGCCCTTGGCACACACCTGGTGAGGGGACATGGGGACACTGAGGGACATGGGGACACTGAGGGACATGGGGACACTGAGGGGACATGGGGACATGGGAGGAACGTGGGGACACCGACTGGCTGTCCTTGGCACACACCTGGTGACGGGACATGGGGGAACATGGGGACACTGAGGGGACATGGGGACACTGAGGGGACATGGGGACACCGACTGGCTGCCCTTGGCTCACACCTGGTGAGGGACAGGGGGACACTGAGGGACATGGGGACACTGAGGGGACCTGGGGACATGGGAGGAACGTGGGGACACCGACCGGCTGCCCTCGGCACACACCTGGTGAGGGGACATGGGGACACTGAGGGGACATGGGGACATGGAGGGACGTGGGGACACCGACTGGCTGCCCTCGGCTCACACCTGGTGAGGGACAGGGGGGACATGGGGGCACATGGAGGGGGACACTGAGTACTGCCCTTGGCACACACCTGGTGAGGGACAGGGGGGACATGGGGACATGGGAGGGACATGGGGACACCCACCAGCTGCCCTTGGCCCACACCTGGTGAAGGAGACAGCGACATGGATGGGGACAGGGGGATATTGAGGGGACACTGAGTGCCTGCCCCTGGCACACACACCTGGTGAGAGGTCACAGCAGGGGACATCAGGGGACACACAGCCACCACCTCCCTCTGCCCACACCTGCGACAGGGAGACATGAAAGGGTGGCAGGGGACACCAGGAGGAGACAGAGATGGGGGGACAGGGGACACACAGAAGAGGTGGCACTGGGGTGGGACGATGACACCGGCTCAGAGCGGGGGGGGGGACGAAGCTGGGACAGGAACATGGGGATGGCAGGGTGGCGCTGGGGGACGTGACAATGACACGGGTGTGTCCCCAGCTTCAACCAGCTGGACCTGCCGGCCTACGAGAGCTACGAGAAGCTGCGGCACATGCTGCTGCTGGCCATCCAGGAGTGCTCCGAGGGCTTCGGCCTGGCCTAGGGGGGCTGCGCCGGCCCCCCCGCAGGGGCTCTATAAATATATATATATTTTTTGGTTCCATTGGCTTTTTTTGGTTTGTTTTGTTTTGTTTTTTTTTTCTTTTTGGGGTTTATTATTTTGGTTTTTTTGTTTTGTTTTTTTTTTTCTCCGGTCCCGGTTTGGGGGGGAGTTTTCGCTCTGTTGGAGGGTTGGGGGGGTTCCCTCTTCCCCCCTGCCCCCTGTGCGGGGGCTGGTGGGGGTGGCAGGGTGGTGAAAGGGGGGAGCCCCCTGAAATTATAAATAAGTTCAGCCCCACCCCCCACCCCAAAACTGAGAGAAAAAAAGTTAAAAAAAAAAAAAAAAAAGGAATAAAAAAGTTCACTCTTGGTAAGGGCAGTCCCGGTCGTTCTTGGGGGGAGGGCTGGGCTTGGCCGCCATCTTGGGTGTGGCAGGGGAAAGGGTGGGGTGGACTCCGGTCGCCATCTTGGGGGCGGCGGGCTGATACTCGCGCGGGGCCGCCATGTTGGATGTGGCACTAAAGGCGGGGTTTGCTGCTGTCCGCCCTCTTGAGCGTGGCCGTGTCGCTGTCGCGGGAAAGGGCGGGGGACGCCAACTTGGGTGTGGCCCGGGAGGGTGCGGATGTGACCAGATGGCGGCCGCCATCTTGGGTGTGGTATTGTCGCGGAGGGCGCCATCTTGAGTGTGCCGATTGAGTGACGTGTTTCTCGCTGCGCCGGAACTGACGTCACTCCGCGGCGCCAGAGATCCCCAGCGGCGTGGGAGCCGCAGCCATGACCCGGTCCCGTGAGTTCGGGGAGGCACCGGGAGGGCTCGGGGGGCTCTGGGGACCCTCCCCGCACTCACCCCGCCCCTCCCTGCAGGACGACAGGTGGAGAAGTCCCGGAAGAAGCGCGTCCAGGTGAGCCTGAGCCCGATCTGAGCAGGTTTGGGGTGAACCCCTACGTGTGTGACCCCGGGATGTCCCCGTGTCACCCCCGCGTTGTCCCCAGGCCCTGCGAGCCCGAGTCGGGATCAAGAAGGACCCGGGGGTGCCGCAGCTCGGCCGCTTCGCCGCCTTCGCGGAGCAGCAGAGCAAGACCCGGCAGAGACGGGTGAGGAACCGGGGGCCGTTTTGGGCGGGAGGAGTTTGGGGCTGTCCTCCAGATTCTGGGGTTCCCCCGGGGTGTTTTGGGGTGTCTCTGTCAAATCTGAGCACAAGATTTTGGGGCGTTCTTCCCATCGTGACCTCAGTGGGGCATTTTGGGGTCCCCCTTCAAGTACAAACTTGGGGGGGCTGTGTGGGGTCACCCCTCCCAGTCTGACCCCAAGGGGGGTTTGGGGTCTGACCCAGGGGGATTTGGGGTTTGACCTTGGGGAGACTTGGGTCCTGATCCCTGGAGGGTTTGGGGTCTGACCTGGAGGGGTTTGGGGTTTGACTGGGAGGGATTTGGGGTCTGACCCGGGGGGGTTTGGGGTTTGTGTCCCACAGCCACTGAAGGGGCAGCAGCGCTCACACCTGGCCGTGCACCTGGCGGATGCTCTGCAGCGACAGCAGCGCTTCCAGAGCCAGGTGGGGCTGGGGACACCTGGGGGGGCTCCATAAAGACTGGGGGGCTTCCCAAGGAAAGGGGTTCCCTAAAGATTCGGGGCACTCCCTAAAGAGTGCCCCAAATCTTTAGAGTGCCCCGAACATAAAGAGTGGGGCGGGGGGTTCCTGAAGAGTGGGGGGATTCCCAAGGAAGGGGATTCCCTAAAAACTGGGGGGCTCCCCCAAAGAGTGGGGGGAGCCCTGAAGAGTGGGGGGCTCCCTAAGGATTGGGGTTCCCCTGAGAGTGAGGGGCTCCCCCTGGAAGGGAGTGGTGGGGGCTTTTCTCCAGGACAAGGTGCTCCCCACACCGGGGGGTTCCCCACACAGGGGGCTCCTCCCAGATTTCGGGGGGCTCCCTGGGAGTTCCCCCCATCCTGGGGGGGGTCCCCATAACACAGGTGCCCCCAGGAGAAGGAAGAGGAGGACGAGGAGCCCCCCCGGCCCCCCCCAGGATGAGGCATCTCTGCGCCACTTCGGGCGGGAGCTGCGCAAGGTCAGTGCCGTGGGGATGGGGTGGGGTGGGGGGGGCATTTTTTGGGGGGTCTTTTCCCAGCTGAACCCCGACTCTGGCAGGTGCTGACGGCCTCTGACGTGGTGCTGGAGGTGCTGGACGCCCGCGACCCCCAGGGCTGCCGCAGCCCCCGGCTCGAGGGGGCCCTGCGGCCGCAGCAGCGCCTCGTGCTCGTCCTCAACAAGATCGGTGAGGGCTGGGGGACTCTGTGATCTGGGGGGGGGTCCCCAGCATGGATCTGGGGGGGTTCCCCCGTGTGTCACACCCCCCTGTGCGTGTCCCCACGCAGACCTGGTGCCGCGGGACGTGGTGGCCGCGTGGCTGAAGCACCTGAGGAACGAATTCCCCGCCGTGGCCTTCAAGGCGTGCACGCAGCAGCAGAGCCAGAACCTGGTGGGTGCTGGGGGGTCTGGGGGAGGTGGGGGGCTATGGGGAGGGGGTGCCCCTGACCCCTCCTCCTGTGCCCCCACAGAAGCAGAGCCGGATGCCAGCGGACACGGCCCCCAAGGATGTGCTGGCTGGGGGGGGCCTGCGTGGGGGCCGAGAACCTCCTGCACATCCTGAGGAACTACGGGCGCTGCGGGGAGGGCAGGAGCTCCATCACCGTGGGGGTCGTGGGTGGGTGAGGGGCTGGGGGGGGGGCTGGGGGATGAGGGGAGGTGGGGGGACATGGGGGGCTGTGGAAGGTGGGTCTGGGGTATGAGGGGGGTCAGGGGGCTGTGGGTTTGAGTGGGGGGTTTGGGAGACATGGGGGGCTCTGAAACGGGGGCTGGGATTTGATAAGAGGGCTGTGAATGGGGGGGCTGGGGTATGAGGGGGCTTTGGGGGGCTATAAAGAGGGGGGCTGAGGTGTGAAGGAGGGTTTGAGGGGGCTGGGGTTTGACTGGGGGGCTCTGAGAAGGGGGCCTGGGCTGTGAGGGGGTTTGGGGGGGCTATGGGATGAGTGGGGGGTCTGGGGGACATGGGGGACTCTGAAAGGGAGGCCTGGGGTGTTATGGGGGGGTTTGGGGGGCTGTGAAATAGGAGGGGGGGATGGTGAATGAGGGCTGAGTTTGGGGTCCCCCCCAACTCTTAACCCCCTCCCCAGGATACCCCCAACGTGGGCAAGAGCAGCCTCATCAACAGCCTCAAGCGCAGCCGCGCCTGCGGGGTGGGGGCCACGCCCGGGGTCACCAGGTGAGCTCACCTGGGCTGGGGTCACCTGCATGTGGGTGGAGCCTGGGGTGACCCTGCCCAGGTGTGGTGGGTGTGGCAGAGACCCCACCCAGGTGCGGTGGGTGTGGCACAGACCCTGCTCAGATGTGGTGGGTGTGGCACAGACCCCGCCCAGGTGCGGTGGGCATGGCACAGACCCCACCCAGGTGTGGTGGGCGTGGCACAGACCCCGCCCAGGTGTGGCACTCAGTCCCCGCCCCCAGGTGCCTGCAGGCCGTGCAGCTGGACGGGCACATTCGGCTCCTGGACTGTCCGGGGGTGGTTCTGGACTCTGGGGACCCCCCAGCCACCACCTCCCTGAGGGGGGCCCTGGCCCCCCAACGCCTGCGGGACCCCCTGAGCCCGGCCTGCGCCATCCTGCAACGCTGCCCCCCCCCAGCAGGTGCGTGGGGACCCCGGGGGGGTGTTGGGGTGTAGGGGGGGCCCCCATCCCCATGGCAATGTCCTGAATTTGGGGGGACCCCATTGTTACAGCTGAGCTCTTTGGGGAATTCAGTGACCCCCAAAATTGGGATTAAGCGGGGAGGGGCTCAACACTGGGGAGGTTATTTCGGGGTGACCACCCCCAACTTTGGCCGTTTTCAGCCCATTTTGGCCACCAAGCAGGGGCAGTGTGACAGTCCCTGGTGTGCCCACTCCCTCAAACCCCTCTGTGTCCCCCCCCCAAGCTGAGCCAGCTCCAATTTCATGGGGTTTTGTCCCAATTTCATGGGGTTTTGTCCCAGTTTGTCCAATTTTTGTCCTGGCCCATCTGGCCCAGCAGCAGGGCAACGTTCCCAATGTGGGGAGACCCCATTTTTTCCAGCTCAGCTCTTTGGGGAATTTAGTGACCCCCAAAATCGGGATTTAGGAGGAGCTCAACATTGTGAAGGAGTGGAGGTTATTTCATGGGGACCCCACCCCATTTTGACCATTTTCAGCCCATTTTGGCCCCCGAGGGTGGCGCAGGGTGGCAGTCCCCGGTGTGCCCACCCCCCCCAAACCCCTCTGTGTCCCCCCCAGCTGAGCCAGCTCTATGGGGTGCCCCCCTGCAGTGACCCCCTGCAGTTCCTGGCCCACCTGGCCCGGAGGCAGGGCCGGCTCCGCCCGGGGGGGCTCCCGGACGCCCACGCGGCCGCCACGGCCCTGCTGCGCGACTGGACCAGGTCTGAGGGGGGACGGGGACATCCTGGGGGGGGTCCCACACCCTGAGCGCCTTTCTGGGGGGCTTGGGAGGGGTCTTTCCACACCCTGACCCTGTTTCTGGGGGGCTTGGAGGTGTTTCTTCATCCTGACCCCCTTTGTTGTGTGGGTGGAGGGGTTTTCCCAAATTCTTGCCCCGTTTCTGAGGTGTTGGGGAGGGTCCCTATACACCCTGACCCCATTTCTGGGGGGTTTGGGGAGGGTTCTATTCCCCCCGACCCCTTTTCGGGGGGGGTGGGAGGGATTTCCCCACCCTGACCCCCGTTTTTGGGGTGCTGGGAGGGGTTTCCACACCCTGAGCCCGTTTTCTGGTGGCTCAGGAGGGGTTTCTTGACCTTGACCCTCTTTTTCTGATGAGTGGAGGGGTCTTCCCACATTCTCACCCCATTTCTGGGGGCTGGGGGGCTGGGAGGGGTTTCCACACCCCGACCCCCATTTTTGGGGGACAGAACGTGACCCCCCTTTTTCCCACAGTGGTAAGATCACCTACTACACCCACCCCCCCAAATCTCAGGGGGTGCAGCTCGAGGCCCAAATCCTGCCCACGCTGGGGCCAGCGCTGGACCTGGAGGCTCTGGAACGGGGCGATGCCGAGGCCCTGGCAGGTGAGAAACACCTGAACCCCCTCCTATCCCCCCTTGGGGACCCCCCAAAACTCACCTGGACCAACCCCCCCCTCCCAAAACTCACCTGGACCCCCCCACAGCAGTCCCAGTGACGGTGACAGAGCTGGAGGAAAAGGAGGAAGAGGAAGGAGAAGCCATGGAGGAAGACAGCAGCGAGCTGGAGGTGGGAAGGGATTTGCTGGGTCTGGGGGGTTTTGGGGTTTTTTGGGGAGGTTTTGGGGTTTTTTGGGGAGGTTTTGGGGTTTTTTTGGTGGGGGGGGTTGGGGTTTTTTTGTGGGGTTTTTGGTTTTTTTGGGGGGCAGTTGTGGGGTGCTTTTGGGGGGCGTTGGGATTTTTTGGGAGGTTTTTTGGGGTGTTTTTATGGGGGTTTTGGGGTTTTTAGGAGGAGGTTTGGGGGGGTTTTGGGAGTTTTTTGGATGGGGTTTACGGGGTTTTGTGGGTTTTTTGAGGGGGGAGGGTTGGGATGTTTTTTGGGGGTTTTGGGGGGGTTTTTTGGGGGGTTGGAGGTTTTTGGGAGGTCTTTTGGGTTTTTTTGGGAGGGCTTTTGGGTTTTTTTAGGAGGAGGTTTGGGGGGGGTTTGGGAGTTTTTTGGGGGGGGTTTACGGGGTTTTGTGGGTTTTTTTGGGGGGGGAGGGTTGGGATGTTTTTTGGGTTTTTGGGTTTTTTTTTTGAGGGGAGGGTTGGGATGTTTTTTGGGGGTTTTGGGGTTTTTTAGGGGTTTTTTTGGGGGGATTTTGGGGGTTAATATTTGTCTCCCCCCCAGCTCGGCACCATGACGGTGGAGCTGAAGCCCCGGGTGAAGTCGGGGGGCTCTGGGGGGATCCGGTGCCCCGAGCCCCCAGCCTGGAGGAGGTGGCTGCGCTGCCCCCCTCTGTTCCAGGGCCAGGGGCTGCAGGCAGCTGGAAAAAGGAGGAAAAAACTGCAGAAAAGAGCACGTGAGTGAAGACATCCCGTTTTTCTGACCCCTCCCTCAAACCTCTCTGATCTTTGTTTTCAAATTTTTCAATTCCTGATCGCCCCCATCCCACAGAGAAAATCGCCACGAAGCTCTCGGAGACGTTGGAGGCGGCCATGCAGTTCTGAGGCATCCACAAATTAAATTAAAATAAATATAAAATATATAAATTTTTTAAAATTTTACTATGTTTAATTGGTGTGCTGTCTATCAAGGGGCAGTTTCCACAAGGGGGCGTGGCCCCTGCAGAAATGGGCGGAGCTTCATGGGGTGGGGTCCATTTAAAGGGGCAGGGACAAAAAATTAATCCCACCCCCCCCACACCCCCAGGAGCTTTAAACCATCTTTGAGACCCCTCCCCAAATTCTTCAAGGACCCTCCAAATCCTTCAGAGCTCCTGACAGGATTTAAGACCCCCAAACCCTTCAGGGACCCCTGAGACCCCTCCCCAACCTCTTCAGGGCCCCTCCAAACTCTCCAGAGCTCCTCAGAGGATTTGAGACCCCTCCCCAAAACCTTTCCAGCCCCTCCCCCTCCACCAGTCCTGGCCCCACCCCCTTTATTTTGGGGGTCCCCATTTCTCAGTGTAACTCCTGAGGCCTCACAGTGGATCCCAGCCCCCATTTCGGGTGGATTTCCCCCATTTTTGGGGTCTTGGTTACCCCCCTCAACAGCCCCAGGACTCTCCCTGAGCCCTGAAATCCAACCCCCTCATTTTGGGGTGTTGTGGGCCCCTCTTTGGGCTCCCCTGGGACCCCCAAATCCTCCTCCTTATTTTGGGGCACTCCCGGGGGCCTCTGAAACCCCCAGATCCTGGGGGAGACCCTCAAAGCCCCCCAAAAAGAGAAACAAACCCAAGGTCACAAATGCAATTCATTTATTCAGAGTTTGGCGGGGAGGGGGACCCCAACACCCCCAGAAAACAAAGCAAAACCCCAAAATGGAGTTTGGGACAGAAAAAATACCCAAAAAAAGACTTTGGGGTCTTGGGAGGGAGGAGCAAAATGAGAACCCAAAAATGAGAGAGGGGAGATGAGTGTGGGACCCTCCCCACCAAAACGAGGGGGTGTAAGGCTGGGGGGGAGGGGTTCAGAGTGGGTTTGGGGTGCTGGGGGGGGGGTCAAGGCAGCTTTGGGGTGCCGGGGGCATCTCTGGGGGGCTTGGCAGGGGTCAAGGCTCACTGGGGGCTGTAGGGGAAGCCCAGCAGCAGCCCCTGGTAGGGCTCCACCTTGAGCTCCTGCAGCTGCACCTGTGCCTCCCTGGGCTCCTTGGGGTCGGTGCTGAAGTGCAGCGTGGCCGAGTCGGGCAGGGGAGGGTCCTGGGGGTCCCGGGGGTCTCTCCTGTCCGAGAAGGGTTTGAGGGCGGCTCCGTGGGGGTTGAGCAGCAGCAGGAAGCGCTCGCTCTGGTCCCAGCGCCGCAGCAGCGCCAAGGCCGAGCCCGCCGGCACCGGCAGCGCCTCCCCCAGCAGCAGCGAGCGCTCGTGGGCCCGCAGCGAGGCCAGGGCCGTGCACAGCTCCAGCTCGGGGGGCTGCAATTAGAGGGGGGGGCTGCGGTCAGGGGGGGTTGGAACACCCCCAAATGCAGCCCCGAAAAAAGGCGGCGCTGGCCCTTTAAGGAGGCAGCAGGTGGTGTTGCCCTTTTAAGGGTGTGTTACCCTTTTAAGAGTACTATAGCCCTTTTAAGGCTGCATTCTCCCTTTAAAGGGGCAATACCCTTCTAATGACACATTGCCTTTTTGAGAGCACATTACTCTTTTGAGGTTGCACTGCCCTTTTAAGGGTGTATTGCCCTTTTAAGGGTGCATTGTCCTTTTAAGGACACATTACCTTTTTAAAAACGCATTGCCCTTTTAAATGTCTGTTACCCTTTTAAGAGCACATTTCCGTTTTAAGGATGCATTGCCCTTTTTAAGGCACACTGCCCTTTTAAGGATGCGTTGCCTTTTTAAGAATATGGTGCCTTTTTAAGGCTGCATTGACCCTTTAAGGGCACATTACACTTTTAAGTGTCCATTGCCCTATTAAAAAGGCGTTGCCCTTTTAAGAACCTGCAGTGGTGCTATTGCTTTGTGGGCCCTACCCGAAGGCTCCACCCACCAGTTGAGCCACACCCCTTGAAAGCCATAAACTGACAAGACCCACCCACCAGTGGGAGGAGCAACTCTAAGCCACGCCTCTTAAACCTCACCCCACCCATCAAGCCCCACCCACAACCACTGTCAATCACAGCTCCAAGCCCCGCCCACCTCAGAACCGTTCCCGCCTTTTTTCGGATCATCGATGAATCCCCAGGGCATCGGCGGCAGCTGGGGGGGAAAATGGAAAAATTGGGGCAAAAATCCGGTGAAATTGGGGCAAAAAATGGTAAAATTGGGTAAAACCCATTGAAATTAACGCAAGAAGTGATGAAATTTGGATTAGGGGGTTACCCCACCCCTCCTGCACCCTGAGAAAGCCAAAATCCCTTCCCAGCACCCACAGCTTCCCTCCAGCCCCCCAAACTGCACCTGCAGCCCCCCAAAAGCCCCCAAATTCCTGAAATTCCCTTAAATCCCACCTGCAGCACCCCAAAAACTCCACAAATCCCTTCTCAAACCTCCCCAGTGAGTCCCAGCCCCCCAAAACCCCCCAAACTCCCCTTTCTGCCCCCCTTTGGGTACCTGTTGGTTTTTGGGGGGGCGCTGCAGCCCCAGCTCGTCGCCGTAGCTCAGCACGGGGGTCCCGGGGAGCCCCCAGAGCAGCAGCAGCTGCTGCAGCCTCAGCCTGGGCCTCACCCAGGACTCCCAGGGGGACCCCACCTGTGGGACAGGCACCCGTCACCCCAAAATCCTGGGGGGACCCCAAAACCCGGGGGGGACCCCAAAAAAGGGGAGGGGGGCAGCAGGGGCAGGAAGAAGTTGGGGGTCTCAGGGGGGTTTTGAGGGTCCCAGGGATGTTTGGGGGCTCAATTGAGGGGGGTTTGGGGGTCCTGGAGGATGGGGGGGCAGTTGAGGGGTCCCAGGGAGCTTTGGGGGTGCAGGAGGGTCCCACAGGGGGTGGGAATTTGGGGGTCTCAGGGTTGGGGGGGATTTCGGGCTCCTGAAGGGATTTTGGGGGGTCCCAGGGAGGTTTTGGGGTCCCATTTGGGATTTCCAGAGGATGGGGAGGATTTGGGGTTCCTGAAGGGATTTTGGGGGTCCCAGGGAGGTTTTGGGGTCCCATTTGGGATTTCCAGAGGATAGGGAGGATTTGGGGTTCCTGAAGGGATTTTGGGGGGTCCCAGGGAGGTTTGGGGGTGCAGGAGGGTCCCATAGGGGGTGGAAATTTGGGGGTACCAGGAGATAAGGACTGGGGGGATTTGGGGCTCCTGAAGAGATTTTGGGGGTCCTGGGGAGGTTTTGGGGTTTCTGAGGGGATTTTTGGGGTCTTGGGGAAGCTTTGGGGTTCCTGAAGGGATTTTCGGGGTCCCAGAGAGGTTTTGGGGTGCAGCACTCACGCTCCAGCCCAGCCCCACGGGGAGGTTTTGGGCTCCCATTTGGGAGTCCCAAAGTGGGGAGGAATTTGGGGTTCATGAAGGGATTTTGGGGTTCCTGAAGGGATTTTGGGGTGCAGGGAATGGGGGGATTTGGGGTTCCCGAGGGCATTTTGGGGTTCCTGAAGGGATTTTGGGGTCCCGAGGTTTTGGGGTGCAGCATTCATGCTCCAGCCCTGCCCCATGGGGAGGTTTTGGGGTTCCCAAAGTGGGGAGGAATTTGGGGTTCCTGAAGGGATTTTGGGGTTCCTGAAGGGATTTTGGGGTTCCTGAGGGCATTTTGGGGTTCCTGAAGGGATTTTGGTGTTCCTGAGGGCATTTTGGGGTTCCTGAAGGGATTTTGGGGTTCCTGAAGGGATTTTGGGGTTCCTGAGGGCATTTTGGGGTTCCTGAGAGCATTTTGGGGTTCCTGAAGGGATTTTGGGGTGCAGCACTCACGCTCCAGCCCAGTCCCACGGTGGAGGAGTTGGAGCTGAGGAAGCTGAGCAGGTTCCTCACAGGTTTCTCAGGTGATTCCAGCTCCAGTTTGGGCTCCAGGGGCTGCAGGAAGGGCCCCAGGAGCAGCTGCAGCCCCCCCGGGATCTGGGGCACCAACCAGGGGTCCTGCTGGTGGGTGCCCCCCACCAGCACCCTAAAAACACAACAGGGTCAGGGGGAACCCCAAAATATGGGGGGGAAGGTTAAAGGAGAAGCCAAGAAATGTGGGGGGAAAAATCAGGGGAGAACATAAAAATATGGGGGGGGGTGTCAGGAGAGAAGCCCAAAAAATGGGGAGGAAGAGTCAGGGGAACACCCCAAAAATAGAATAAGAAAAGCCAGAAGAACACCCCAAAAATGGAATGAAAAAGGTCAGGGGAGCATCCCAAAAATGGAAGGAAAAAAGGTCAGAGGGATACCCCAAAATCTGGGGGAGAAAGTTCAAGGGAGAACCCCAAAAATGAACAGGAAAAAAATCAGGGGAGTAACCAAAAACCAGCAGAACAAAGTCAGAGGAGCACCCCAAAAATGAGGGGAGGGAAAAGGGAGCACCCCAAAAATGGGGGGGAAAGGAGCCCAAAGTGGGGGATCCCTGGGCCAGGGGATGAGGGGAGGAAGAAATGTGGGGTGTCAGTGAGTTTGGGGTGACATTGGGGACATTCTGGGGGAGATCAGTGAGTTTGGGGTGACATTGGGGTGACATTGGGGACATTTTGGGGGGGATCAGAGAGTTTGGGGTGACATTGGGGACATTTTGGGGTTCAGACCTGGGCACGCCGCTGGGGCTCGGCTGCTCCTCTGTCAGGTTCCTCCACTCAGCCACCTTAAAGGGCTGGGGGGACATGGGGGGGTCACCCAGAGCCCCCCAAAATCCCCTAATTCTGCCCCAAAACCTCCTCCCAATTGTACCCCAACCTCCCCCAGTTCTTCCTCAAAAAAAATCAATTCTGCCCCAAAAAAACCCAAATTCTGCCCCCAAAAAAACCTCCAATTCTGGCCCCAAAAAACCCCCAGAAAAACCCCAAATTCTGTCCCCAACTCCCCCCCATCCTGGCCCAAATCCTGCTCCAAAATCCCCCAATTCTGCCTCAAAATCCCCTCCAATTCTGCCCCAACCTCCCCCAGTTCTGCCCCAAAGAAACCCCAAATTCCACCCCAAAAGAAGCCCAAATTCCGCCCCACCCCCAAATCCTGCCCTAATCTCCCCAATTCCACCCCAAAACAAAATCCCAATTCTGCCTCAAAGAAACCCCTCATTCTACCCCAAAAAACCCCAAATTCTACCCCAAAAAAAACCAAATTCTACCCCCAAAAAGCCCAAATTCTACCCCAAAAAACCCCAAATTCTACCCCAAAAAACCCCAAATTCTACCCCAAAAAACCTCAAATAAACCCCAAATTCTGTCCCCATCTCACCGGGAGCTCGTCGATGCCATCCAGGAAGATCCCAGCAATGTCCTCCTTCAGCCAATGGCTCAGGGCATCCTGGGGGGGCACGGGGGGGGGGGTCAGGGGGGTCCCCCAAATTCCCCAGAGCCCCCCCCAATCCCCCAGAGCCCCCCCAGACCCACCTGGACCTGCTGGTGAACTTTGGAGTCGTTGGCTGCGTCCCCCCAGACCCGACCCCCAGTGGGGTTTGGGGTCAGGTCCAGAATGACCTTCAGCCCTGGAGGGGGAAAATGGGGGGGTCAGGGCACCCCTAAACCCCCTCAGCACCACAGGACCCCCCCCACTAATTACAAACCCCTAATTATAAACCCCCCACCATTATGGGGGATCCCCATTTTGGGGATCACCCAATCCTGGCATCCCCCAAATTCAGACCCCCCCCCCCAATTTTTGGGGGGTCCCCCCTCCCCCTCTATCCCACCCCCCCCCATATCCAACATTTCCCTCAAATTTTGGGGTTTCTCTCCATGAATCCCCCTCCCTCAATTCTGGACCCAGTTTTGGGGTGTCCACCCCCCCCCCCCCCCAGATTTTGAGCCCTTCACATTCTGGGGTCCCCCCCCAATTTTGTGGTGCCCCCTCCCCATTCCTCCATATCCAACATTTCCCCCCAAATTTTGGGGTTTCTCTCAGTGAATCCCCTCTCTCTCAATTCTGGATCCCCCAGTTTTGGGGTCCCCCCGGTTTTGGGGTCCCCCCCAGCCCCACCTTTGTCCTTGGCTGCCTGCAGGAGGGCGCTGAAGTCCTGCATGGTGCCCAGGGCAGGGTCCAGCTCCTTCAGGGGGGGGATCAGAGCCTCAGGGCGTTTTGGGGGGGCCACGGGGCCAAGGATCAGCCCCCCCACCTGCAGCTTCTCCTTCAGGTACCCCAAACGCTTCTCCACACCTGCACAAGGGGGTGAACCCCAAATGTGACCCCAGAGCACGACCCCAAAATCCTTCCAGGAAGCCCAGAGATCCCCAGCACTACTGGGGACCCCAAAATCCCACCCTGAAACCCCAAAAACCCAACCCGGACCCCAGAACCCCACCCTGAGACCCCAAAAAACCAACCCAGGGGTCCCAAAAAGTACTCAAGGATCCCAAAATTGACCCAGAATTGGGGGAAAACTCCAAAATCTCAAAGATTTTGAGGGTCCCTAAAGTTTTAGAGATCCTCTGGGGACCCTCTAAACCCCCCTAAACCCCCAATGAGACCCCCCCCCAAATTCCCCCAGCCATCCTCTGGGATCCTTTCACCCCTCTGGGGACCCTCTAAACCCCCCCAAATCCCCCATGGGACACCCCCAAATATACCCTGGGGATCCTCCCACCCCCAAAAGGACCCACTAAAACCCCCCAAAATCCCCTATGGGACCCCCCAAAACACCCATGGGACCCTCCAAATTCTAGCAGCCATCCTCTGGGATCCTTCCACCCCCAAAAAGGACCCTCTAAACCCCCCATGGGACACCCCAAAACTGCCCCAGCCATCCTCTGGGATCCTTCCACTCCTCTGGGGACCCTCTAAACCCCCAACAGGACACCCCAAAACCCCTCCTCACCTTTCAGATCCCCCCCAAATGCCTTTGGGGGGGCCCTGTAGAGCGCCCCGAGCTCCCACCAGGCTTTGGTGGGCAGGGGTTGGCACCGGGGGGCCTGGGCCACGATGGCAGCAGCAGCCCCCAGCATCCCGAGCCAGCCCCCCCCAGAAGAGCACGAGCAGCACCAGGCGGGCCCGGGCCCAGAGCGGCGTCCCCGCCTCCCTCAGCAGCTCCTCCTTGCCCAGCCCCGTGAATTTGGGGCTCCCCGAAACGCCCGGGCCCCCCAAAGCCGCCTCCTCCTCTTCCTCGGGGGGGATCTTCATCACCAGCCCGTTCTTCTCGCCCGGAGCAGCGGCCGGGGCCGGGGTGGGGTCGCGGTGGGGAGGGGGAGGCTGAGGGGGCGACCCCGGCTCGGGCTCGGCCGCAGCCGCCATCGGCTCCTTCTCGGCCTCCAGCGCCGACAGCTCCAGCTCGCGGGGGGGAGACTCGGGATCCATCTGGGGAAAAGAGACCAAAATCTTCAGGGGTCGCCCCGAAAACCTTCGGGAATCACCTCGAAAACCTTCAGGGATCGCCCCAAAAAGGATCGTCCCAAAGCCTTCAGGGATCGCCTCAAGACCCTTCAGGGGCTGCCCGAAAAACCTTCGAGGACCGCCCCAAAAACCTTCGAGGATCGCCCAAAACACTTCAAGGATCAGCCCCCAAAACCCTTCAGGGGTCGCCCAAAAAAACCTTCAGGGATCGTCCCAAAATACCCTCGGGGATCAGCCAAAAACCTTCGGGATCGCCCCAAAACAGATCGCCTCGAAACCTTCAGGGGTCACCCCAAAAACCTTCAGGGATCAGCCCAAAAACCCTTCAGGAATTACCCGAAAAACCTTCAGGGATCGCCCCAAAAACCTGCAGGGGTCAGCCCGAAACCTACAGGGATCGCGCCAAAAGAGATTCCCCCGAAAACCTTCAGTGGTCACGCAAAACCTTCAGGGATCGCTCCGAAAGGGATCGTCCCAAAGTCTTCAGGGATCACCCCAAAAACCTGCAGGGATCGGCCCAAAAACCTTCGGGGATCACCCCTAAAACCCTTCAGGGATCGCTCCCAAAATCCTTCAGGGATCAGCCCAAAAACCTTCAGGGATCGCCCTCAAAATGATCAGGGATCGTCCCAAGACCCTTCAGGGATCGCCTCGAAACCTTCAGGGATCGCCTCAAAGGGGTTTGGGCGTGGTTGAACTTTCAACCCAAAGAGCCTCAAGAGAATTCTTTGAACCCCGACTTCGCCCCCGACTTTGCCCCTGGCAGGAAAAGGTCCTTTCAAGAGATCCAGAAGTGCTCCCCGCACCCCAAAAACTCCTCAATGTCTTTCTAGAGATCCCCCTGGCCGCGCTAAAGCGTTCTTGTGGGGGTTTCAACTCCTCTTGAGCATCCAACACCAGCCGGGGACCCCAAATCCGTCACAGGACGCCCCAAAATCCTTCCAGGCCTCGGGGCCCTCTCCAGCGCCTCCTTGAAGAACCAAACCCGCCCTTGGAGGGGATCTCGAGCCCTTCCCGCACACCCAAAGAACCCTCTCGGACACCCCGAAATCCTCATGGGGACTCCAAAAGTTGTATTGGTCCCCACAAATCCCCCCGGAGCCCCTCGGACCGAACCCTACCTTCACCGAATCCTCGTGACGGGCGCGAGGGGCGCGGCGGTGCCTTTTATATTCCGCGAAAACCACGCCCACTTAGCGTTAGCCACGCCCCCAGCCTCGCCCCCTGGCGCCGCCGAGGCGCCCGCACCGGGCGGATCAAAGGGCACGAGGCGGAGGGGGGCCGGAAGCGCCCCGGGGCGAACGGGGCGGGACAGAGCCCCGGAGGGCGCGTTTTGGAGTCGTTGGTTCGCACCACGGCTCAGCGGGACGCCAGTTATGGGAGTCGTGCCCTTTTCTTGTCGCGGGGGATTCTCGACACCCCCGTCCTTTTCAGGGTCCCCCACATGCGCCGCCATTTTGCCGCACCCCAAGCAACCGCCATTTTGGTGTTTTTAAAGGCTTTAGGCAACTGTTCTAGGCGCTACCATTTGTTGTGCCCTGAGGATGCGCTATTTACGGAGTCCACCTATCCGGCGGCCTGCACGGGATCTCCTCTCTTGAAATCGTGTTGAAAGATCCCCGGTGTCTATTACGGAGATCTCAGGCCTTCTATGGGGGGACAGGACAGCGCCACAACCACCCTAGTCATTCTGCCCACCCCTCCGCGCGCATAATGGTTCATCCCACAGCGCCCCCTCAAGTCCCGCCTAAACCTCGACCAATCAGCACCGCGCTCCACCGGAAGTATCCAAACACCGGAAGTGTCTCCATGGCAACAACCGGAAGTCCCGCTCTCTCCCGGAAGTGGCGGCGCGGCCATGGGCGCCTCGAAGAAGCACCGGGAGCGCGGTGGGGCCGAGGCAGCCGAAGAGGCCCCGGCGGCGGCCGGGACGGGCGGTGGCGGCAGCAGCAGCAGCAGCGCGGGGCGGCCCCGCGAGCACCGCAAGCACCGGCACCGCGGCGGAGAGCGGCGCGGGAAACGCAGCCGCTCCCGGGGAGAGCGCGGCGGCTCCGGGGGAGGCTCCGGTTCCTCGAGGCGCGGAGGGGGCCGAGGAGACCGGGAGGAGCGGCCATGGCCGGGGCGGCTCCGAGAGCGAGCGGAGAGCCAAGAGGGAGAGGAAGGAGGAGCGGGAGGAGCCCGGTGAGGGCCGGGCGGGGGAAATTTTGGGAGGCCTGGGGGGATTTGGGGAGAATTTGGGGGAGTTTGGGGTTTTGGGGGGGGCAGCTGTGGATGGGGGAGACCCCAGAAGAATTTTGCGGGGGTTAAAGGGGGTTTTAGGGGGTTAAAAATGAATTTTTGGGGGTTTTAAAGGGAATTTTGGGGTCCGTGAGTGTATTGAGCTGAGGCGGCATCTCTGGGGATACCAAATAAGTTGCGCTCACCTTAATTAATTACTAATGAATTAATAATTACCCCCCACAGCTGCTCCCAAATCTGCAGCAGGCGAATCCTCCCTAAGCGTGGAAGAAACCAAGTGAGGACTCCCCAAAAAATCCCCCAAAATTGGGGTTTTCCCCCACAAAATCCCTCCCAAAATTGGGGTTCCCACCCATATCCCCTAAAATTAGGGTCCCCCCACCCCAGACCACCCCTGAACCTCTTTTTCTCTTCCCAGTAAGCTCCGGGCCAAACTGGGACTGAAACCACTGGAGACCAGCACGACCAAGAAAGGTGAGGGGAATTTGGGGGGATTTTGGGGGATTTTGGGATGTTTGAGGCTGGTCTTGGGTTACTTGGGGCTGGTTTTGGGTCTAGTTTTAGGGCTGAGTTTGGGGTGCCCAAGAGCTGATTTTAGGGCTGATTTTGCCAATTTTGGGGCAGATTTTGGGCATGATTACAGGATGGTTAGGGTTAATTTTGTGGCTGATTTTGGGTTGGATTTTGGGGTGCTCCAGGGGTGATTTGGGGCCAGTTTTGGGGTGGGTTTTGGGGTCATTTGAAGCTGATTTTAGGGTGCCCTTCGGACGGTTTTTGAGCTGATTTTGGGGCCAATTTCACTGATTTTAGGGTGCCTCGGGGCTGATTTTGAAGCCAATTTCCCGATTTTGGGATTGCTCTGAGGCTAATTTTGGGACTGATTTTGGGGTGGATTTTGGGGCTGATTTCACTGATTTAGGGTTGTCTGGGGCTGATTTTGGGGTGCCCTGGGGTTGATTTTGGGGCTGATTTCACTGATTTTGGGACTGATTTTGGGTTCATTTTGGGGCCCATTTTAGGTCTGATTTTAGATCTGATTTTGAGCTGATTTTGGACTGAATTTGGTCTGATTTGAGGCTGATTTTGGCCTGATTTGGCGCTGACTTTGAGCTGACTTGGGGTTGATTTTGGCCTGGTTTTGAGCTGATTTTGTGGGCTCATTTTGGGTTGATTTTGAGCTGATTTTGTGGGCTCATTTTGGGTTGACTTTGGGCTCATTTTGGGCAGACTTTGTGCTGGTTTTGAGACAGATTTTGGGGCCGATTTTGGCCTGATTTGAGGCTGACTTTAGGGATGATTTTGGGCTAATTTTGGCCTGATTTTGGGGCCAATTTTGCCCTGATTTTGGGGTGGTTTGGAGCAGAGGCAGGCACCAAGGAGGACCCGGTGGCAGCCGAGGTGATCAATCCCCTGGCGCTGCGGCAGCGCGAGGAAATCCGCGAGAAGCTGGCGGCGGCCAAGGAGAAACGGCTGCTGAACCAGAAACTGGGGTATGGAAATGGGGGGGGTCTGGGGGAGAATTGGGGGGCTAGGAGGGGATTTGGGGAGGAATTGGGGGGCTAGGAGGGGATTTGGGGAGGAACTGGGGGGCTAGGAGGGGATTTGGGGTGGTTTGGGGGGTGTTTAGGGGATTTTGGGGGGTGTTGATGGAATTTTGGGGGGTGTTTAGGGGATTTTGGGGGTGTTTAGGGGATTTTGGAGGAGCTGGGAAGGGGTTTTGGGGTGTCTGGGGAGGAGTTGAGAGGCTGGGAGGGGATTTGTGGGGGCTGACAGGGGGTTCGGGGGAGCTGGAGAGGGTTTGGGGGTGTTGATGGCATTTTGGGGGGTGTTTCTGGGATTTTGAGGGGCTAGGAGGGGCTTTGGGGAGGAATTGGGGGCTAGGAGGGATTTGGGGAGGAATTGGGACCATTGGGAGGGGATTTGGGGTGGTTTGGGGAGGAATTGGGAGCGTTGGGAGGGGATTTGGGGCGGTTTGGGGGGTTGTTTAGGGGATTTTGGGGGGTGTTTAGAGGAATTTGGGGGGTGTTGATGGAATTTTGGAGGTGTTTAGGGGATTTTTGGGGAGCTGGGAAGGGGTTTTGGGGTGTCTGGGGAGGAGTTGAGGGGCACTTGTGGGGGCTGAGAGGGGGTTTGGGGGAGCTGGAGAGGGTTTGGGCGTGTTGATGGGGTTTTGATGGGGTTTTGGGGGGTGTTTCTGGGATTTTGAGGGGCTAGGAGGGGGTTTGGGGAGGAATTGGGGGGCTAGGAGGGGATTTTGGGGGGTTTGGGGAGGAATTGGGACCATTGGGAGGGGATTTGGGGTGGTTTGGGGGGTGTTTCTGTGATTTTGAGGGGCTAGGAGGGGGTTTGGGGAGGAATTGGGGGGCTAGGAGGGGGTTTGGGGCGGTTTGGGGGGTGTTAAAGGGATTTTGGGGGGACTGGGATGGGATTTGGGGGTGTTTGAGGAGAGATTAGGGGGTGGGGAGGGGATTTGAGGGTGTTTGGGGAGGAATTGGGGGATTTGGGAGGGGTTTGGGGAATGTTTAGGAGATTTTGGGAGGGTTGGGAGGGGATTTAGGGTGTCTGGGGAGGAATTGGGGGGATTGGGAAAGGATTTGGGGGGGTTTGGGGAGGAATTGGGGGTATCTGAGGAACATTGGGAAGGATTTTGGGGGAGCTGAGAGGGAGTTTGGGAGAATTTGGAAGGTATTTGGGGGAATTTAGAAGAAATTTGGGATGTTTGGGGAAGAATTGGAAGGATTTGGGGGGTGTTTTGGGGATTTTGGGAGGATTGAGAGGGGATTTTGAAGGAATTGGGGGGATTCCAAGAGGGATTTCGGGCTCTCAGGGGGAATTTTGGGGGGCCAGAATGGCATTTTTAGGAATATGAAAGATTTGGGCAGGATTAGAAACATTTTGGAAGGATTTGGGAGGGGATTTGAGAGACAGAAAAGATTTTAGGAATTATTTTAGGAAACACAACAATTATTTTGGGGTAGAATTTGCACATCCGAGGGAAAGATTTTGGGAGTATTGAGGAAAATTTGGACTCTCTGGAAAGCAAAAAAATCCGGGAGGATTTTAGGGATCCAGGGCTGATTTGAGGAAGCTTTGGGGACCCCAAAATGTCCTTTTTTTGCCCCAAAAAGGAAAGTGAAGACGCTGGGGGAGGAGGAGCCCTGGCTGGACGACGCGGCCGCGTGGATCGAACGCAGCCGAGCGCTGCAGAGGGAGAAGGAGCTGGCAGAGAAAAGGGTGGGAAGGGACCCCAAACCCCCAGAAAACCCCAAATCCCAAAAAACCCCAATTCCCCCCAATTTCAGTCCAAAATTGGCGTTTTTACCTCAATTTTTTGTGATTTCACAGCAAAAAATTGGATTTTTAGGGGATTTTTTTTAGGTGTTTTCCCACCTAAAATCCTGATTTTGTCCCAGGTTTTGGGAATTGTGGAGCTGCTGAAAATTTAGGTTAAATTTTAAGGTTTTTAGTCAAAAATTCCCTAAAAATTAAGGATTTTGGGGGTTCAGTCTTTCTTCTGCAATAAGTTTTTGGGTTAAAATGGGGAAATTTGAGGCTAAAATTTAGATTTTATCCCAGTTTTCAGGAACTTTTACCCTCAATGTTATTTTTAGGGCTATTCCTTCAAAACCCCCCTAAAAATGATGCTTTGAGGCCTTAAATTTTTGCTTTTACAGTAAATTTTTCAAGCACGGTGCTAAAATGACAAATTTTGACCCCAAAATTCTGCTTTCACTTCAATTTTCAGGAATTTTTGGGACCACTTAAAGGTTAAATCCAATTTTTAGGAGCATCCCCAAAAAACCCCATAAGACTCCAAGGATTTGGGAGCATTTCCCTTCAGTTTTTTGCTTATTTTTGAGGCAAAAATGGGAATTTTGGGGTCTTTTTCCCTTGATAGGAAACTTCCAGATTTCCATTCTTTTGGGATGGGGCTGGGAGTGTCCCCTGGTGTCCCTTGGTGTCCCCAAACTGATGTCACCGTGGGCTTTGCAGGCCAAGCTGCTGGAGGAGATGGACCAAGAGTTCGGGGTCAGCCCCTTGGTGGAGGAGGAGTTCCAGAGGCGCCGGAGGGTGAGGGACACTGGGGACAGTTTGGGGACATTGGGGACAGTTTGGGGACATTGGGGACAGTTTGGGGACATTGGGGACAGGCAGTGACACCCCCCTGTGCCCCCCAGGAGCGTTACAGTGCCCGGGACCTGCAGGGGCTGACGGTGGAGCACGACCCGGCCTCGATCCCCGAGGGACAAACGCTGGTGCTGACCCTCAAGGACAGGGGTCAGTGGGGACAGTGGGGTGGCAAGGGGACATTGGGGTCAGTGGGGACACTGAGGACATCAGGGGCAGTGGGGACGTTGGGGTGGCATGGGGACATTGGGGTCAGTGGAGACATTGGGGACATTAAGAACACTGGGGACATTGGGGGGCGCAGGGACAGGGGTCAGGTGGGGACAGTGGGGACATTGGGGTGGCACGGGGACAAACACTGGTGCTGACCCTCAAGGACAGGGGTCAGTGGGGACATTGGGATCACTGGGGACAGTGGGGACATTGGGGACACTGAGGACATCAGGGCACTGGGGACATTGGGGTGGCACAGGGACAGGGGTCAGTGAGGACACAGCAGGGACATTGGGGACACATCATGGGCAGTGGGGACATGATGGACATCGGGGTGGTATGGGGACATTGGGGACAGCAGGGACACTGGGGACATTGGGGTGGCACAGGGACAGGCCCTGGTGGTGACCCTCAAGGATAGGAGTCAGGGGACAGCAGGGACACTGGGGACATCAGGGACACTGGGGGCAGTGTGGACATTGAGGACAGAGCTGTCCCCAAGGCTCATGGAGAGTTGGGGCATCTTCTCCTTGTCCAAGATGTCCTCTCACTGTCCCCTTTGTCCCCTCCTTGTGTCCACTGTGCCATCTCTGTGTGCTCCATGTCCCCTTTCTGTCCCTTGTGTCCTTTTTCTGTCCCTGCTGTGCCCTCTGTGTCCCTGTCTCTGTTCCCTCTCTGTCGCCTTTCTCCCTCTGTTGTGTCCCTTGGCTGTCCCCTTTGTCCCCTCTGTCCCTTTCCTGTCCCCTGTCACTATTCTGTCCCCTCACTGTCCCCTGTGTGTCCCCAGGTGTCCTGGAGGGTGGTGAGGGTGTCCTGGAGCAGGTGGCTCTGGCTGTGTCCCCTCACTGTCCCCTCACTGTCCCCTCACTGTCCCCTCACTATCCCCTCACTGTCCCCTGTGTGTCCTGGAGGGTGGTGAGGATGTCCTGGAGCAGGTGGCTCTGGCTGTGTCCCCTCACTGTCCCCCGTGTGTCCCCCGTGTGTCCCCAGGTGTCCTGGAGGGCGGTGAGGATGTCCTGGAGCAGGTGGCTCTGGCTGTGTCCCCTCACTGTCCCCCGTGTGTCCCCCGTGTGTCCCCAGGTGTCCTGGAGGGCGGTGAGGATGTCCTGGAGCAGGTGGCTCTGGCTGTGTCCCCTCACTGTCCCCCGTGTGTCCCCCGTGTGTCCCCAGGTGTCCTGGAGGGCGGTGAGGATGTCCTGGAGCAGGTGGCTCTGGCTGTGTCCCCTCACTGTCCCCTGTGTGTCCCCAGGTGTCCTGGAGGGCGGTGAGGATGTCCTGGAGCAGGTGGCTCTGGCTGTGTCCCCTCACTGTCCCCCATGTGTCCCCCATGTGTCCCCAGGTGTCCTGGAGGGCGGTGAGGATGTCCTGGAGCAGGTGGCTCTGGCTGTGTCCCCTCACTGTCCCCCGTGTGTCCCCAGGTGTCCTGGAGGACAGTGAGGGTGTCCTGGAGCAGGTGGCTCTGGCTGTGTCCCCTCAGTGTCCCCCGTGTGTCCCCAGGTGTCCTGGAGGGCGGTGAGGATGTCCTGGAGCAGGTGGCTCTGGCCGCGGCCGCGAAGGCTCAGGAGGAGCAGGAGCTGCGCCGGCGCCGCCCCAACTACGACCCCTACGGAGAGCAGGAGCCCGGGCCCGGCTCACAGGTACCTGGCGCGATATATCGCGATACATTGCGATATATCACTGCGTATCGTGAGATATTACTGTTCATCATGACTCATCGTGCAGTAGGATGGACAGTGTGTAGCATATTGGGGCATGTCACGTTGTATATCGCGATATATCGCAGGTTATTGAGTGCTGTATATCACAATGTATCGCAGGTTATTGAGTGCTGTATGTCGTGATATATCGTGGGTTACAGTGTGCCATATATTGTGATATATCACAGGTTATCTAGTGCTATATATCACGATATATCCTAGGTTATCTAGTGCTATATATCACAACGTATCACAGGTTATTGAGTGCTGTATATTGTGATATATCACAGATTATTGAGCGCAGCGTATCACGATATATCGCTGGTTATCAAGCACAGTATATCATGGTATATCACGCGATATTGAGTGCTGTATGTCACGATGTATCACAGATTATGGAGTGTTGTATATCGTGATATA
>JANCRA010000245.1:160941-194153 GCA_024362935.1 Setophaga petechia
AGGGGATTTTGGCAGAGTTTGGGGGATTGGAGGAGGTTTTGGGGAGGATTTGGGGCAGTTTCGAGGGGGTTTTGGGGGGATTGGAGGGGAGTTTGGGGGAGGGATTTGGGGGAGAGTTTGGGGGGTGGTTTGGAGGGCATTTGGGAGGGGATTTGTTCTCCCCATATTTGTCCTCTTTGTGTCCCCAATGTCCCTGATGTCCCAAATCCCCTCAATGTCCCCAATCCCCATAATGTCCCCTGCTGTCCCCAACATCTCTGTGTCCCCTGCTGTCCCCACGGTGTCCCCAATGCCCCCGAAGTCCCCTTGCTGTCCCTGCTGTCCCCAACGCCCTGCTGTCCCCATTGTCTCCTGCTGTCCCCGATATCCCCCTGGTGTCCCCAATCTCCCCACTGTCCCCAATCCCCCTCATGTCCCCTGCTGTCCCCAACGTCCCCGTGCTGTCCCCCAGGCCCTGGAGCGGGCCGGGCGCCCGGCGTCACCCCCGGAGCCGCCGGACTCGGAGGGGGAGGAGAACGTGGGGTGGAGCAGCGGTGAACCTGGCTGAGGAGCGGCAGCACCAGGATGTGAGGGGTTAAAGTGGGGGGAGACACCCCGGGAAATGGGATGGGGGGACCCCGAAAATAGGGAGAGACACCCGGAAAATGGGATGGGGGACCCCGAAAATGGGGGAGAGACATCCCGAAAATGGGATGGGGGACCCCGAAAATGGGGACAGACGCCCCGGAAATGGGGAGAGACGCCCCAAAAATGGGGGGAGGAGACACGTGAAAATGGGGAGAAACACCCGAAATTGGGAGAGACACCCCAAAAATGGGGTGAGACACCCCGAAAATGGGATGGGGGACCCCGAAAATGGGGAGAGAAACACCCGAAATTGGGGAGAGACGCCCCAGAAATGGGGAGAGACGCCCCAAAAATGGGGAGAGACACCCCAAAAATGGGGAGAAACACCCTGAAAATGGGATGGGGGACCCCAAAAATGGGGAGAAACACCCTAAAATCAGGCTGGGGACCCCAAAACTGGGAGGAAAACCCCCAAAAATGGAATGGAGGACCCTGAAAATGGGATGGTGCACCCCGAAAAAGGAAGAGAGCTCAAAATTTGGGGGTGGAAACGGGACAACTTTTAAAACAAAGAGGGGAGGCTAAAAATGGGATCCCAAAATGGGGAAATCTCATAAACGAGAGACCCCAAAGTTTGGGGGAAAACCCCAAAATCAGGGGAGGAAAACCCCCAAAATCAGGAGGAAAACCCCAAAATTCGGGAGAAGAAACCCCAAAATTTGGGGGCCACAGATGAGCACCCTCAAAAAAAACCGAGGAGACCCCAAAAATGAGACCCTAAAATGGGGACACCCCACAAACGAGGCCCCCCCAAACTCCCCCCTGGGGGGGTTTTTTGGGGTTCCCCGGGGTTTTTTGGGGTTCCCCAGGGTTTTTTTGGGGTTCCCCGGTTTTGGGGTGCCCCCTGAGCCCCCCTTGGTTCAGTTCTCAGCCTCGTCCACCACGATCCTGGACGAGGAGCCCATCGTGAACCGGGGCCTGGCGGGCGGCGCTGCTGCTGTGCCAGAACAAAGGTGGGGATTTGGGGGAAATTCGGGGGGTTTTGGGGGTCCTTCGGTGGGGTTGGGGTCTGTGGGGGGGTGTTTGGGGTCCTTAGGGGGGTTTTTGGGGTCCTTACAGTGAGATTTGGGGAGAATTCCGGGGGTTTTTGGGGTTATTAGAGTGGGATTTGGGGGAAATTCGGGGGTTTTGGGGTCCTTATAGTGGGGGTTTGGGGGAAATTCGGGAGTTTTGGGGTTATTAGAGTGGGTTTTGGGGGAAATTTTGGGTGGGTTTTGGGGGTTATTAGAGTGGGATTTGGGGGAAATTCGGGGGGTTTTGGGGGTTATTAGAGTGGGATTTGGGGGAAATTCAGGGGTTTTGGGGTCCTTCGGTGGGGTTTGGTGGAAATTCGGGGGTTTTGGGGTCCTTAAAGTGGGATTTGGGGGAAATTCGGGGGGTTTTGGGGTCCCTTCAGTGGGGTTTGGGGGTCTGTTGGGGAAGTTTGGGTTTCTTACAGTGGGATTTGGGGGAAATTTTGGGGTCCTTCAGTGGGGTTTGGGATGTCTGAGGGATTTTGGAGTCCTTCAGTGGGATTTGGGGGAAATTCAAGGGGTTTTTGGGGTTCTTACAGTGGGATTTGGGGGAAATTCGGGGGTTTTGGGGTCCTTAAAGTGGGGGTTTGGGGTTCTGTTGGGAAGTTTGGGGTTCTTACAGTGGGATTTGAGGTCTGTGGGGGTGTTTGGGGTCCTTAGGGGGGTTTTGGGGTTCTTACAGTGAGATTTGGGGGAAATTCGGGGGTTTTGGAGTCCTTACAGTGGGGTTTGGGGGAAATTCGGGGGTTTTGGGGTTCTTACAGCGGGATTTGGGGGAAATTTTGGGGATTTTGGGGTCCTTCAGTGGGATTTGGGGGTTTTGGGGTCCTTCAGTGGGATTTGGGGGTTTTGGGGTCCTTCAGTGGGGTTTGGGATGTGTGGGGGAGTTTGGGGTTCTTACAGTGGGATTTGGGGGGAAATTCAAGGGGTTTTGAGGTCCTTCAGTGGGGGTTTGGGATGTCTGGGGGATTTTGGTGTCCTTCAGTGGGGTTTGGGGGAAATTCAGGGGTTTTGGGGTCCTTCAGTGGGATTGGGGGAAATTTTGGGGTTTTTGGGGTCCCTTCAATGGGGTTTGGGATGTGTGGGGGAGTTTGGGGTTCTTACAGTGGGGTTTGGGGGAAATTTTGGGGTCCTTCAGTGGGATTGGGGGAAATTTTGGGGATTTTGGGGTCCTTCAGTGGGGTTTGGGATATGTGGGGGAGTTTGGGGTTCTTACAGTGGGATTTGGGGGAAATTCGGGGGGTTTTGGGGTCCTTCGGTGGGGTTTGGGGGTCTCTCTGGGGGTTTTTGGGGTCCCTGTGGGGTTTTGGGGTCCCCCTGGGGGTCTCCACACTGTCCCCCCCCGTGTCCCCAGGGCTGTTGGAGACCACGGTGCAGAAGGTGGCAGCGAGTGAAGGCCCCGAACAAATCGCTGCCCTCGGCCGTGTACTGCATCGAGGACAAGATGTGAGTGTCACCAGTGTCACCCATGTGTCACCTGTGTGTCACCTCTGTGTCCCCAGTGTCACCTCAGTGTCACCTGTGTCACCCCCACACACCTTCATCCCCCCCCCCCTCCCTGCCCTTGGCTGTGCACTGCATCGAGAACAAGATGTGAGTGTCCCCAGTGTCACCCGTGTGTCACCTCTGTGTCCCCCTGTGTCACCTCTGTGTCACCTCTGTGTCACCTCTGTCACCCCCCCATCCCTGCCCTCAGCTGTGCACTGCATCGAGGACAAGATGTGTCACCTGTGTCACCTCAGTGTCCCCAATGTCACCTGCGTCACCTCAGCGTCACCTGTGTCCCCAATGTCACCTCAGTGTCACTTGGGTGTCACCTCTGTCATCCCCTTGTGTTTCCTCCTTGGTCACCTGGAGCCTTTCAATGTCCCCAATGTGTTCCCAGGGCCATTGATGACAAGTACAGCCGGCGGGAGGAGTTCCCAATGGTGTCCCCAATGTGTCCCCAATGTCCCCAGGGCCATTGATGACAAGTACAGCCAGCAGGAGGAGTTCCCAATGGTGTCCCCAATGTGTCCCCAATGTGTCCCCAATGTCCCCAGGGCCATCGATGACAAGTACAGATGGCAGGAGGAGCTCCCAATGCTGTCCCCAATGTCCCCAGTGTGTCCCCAATGTCCTCAGGGCCATCAATGACAAGTACAGCCAGCAGGAGGAGTTCCCAATGGTGTCCCCAATGTCCCCAATGTGTCCCCAATGTGTCCCCAGGGCCATTGATGACAAGTACAGCCGGCAGGAGGAGTTTCCAATTCTGTCCCCAATGTGTCCCCCAATGTGTCCCCAATGTCCCCAGGGGCCATCGATGACAAATACAGCCGGCGGGAGGAGCTCCCAATGGTGTCCCCAATGCTGTGCCCAGTGTGTCCCCAATGTGTCCCCAGGGCCATAAATGACAAGTACAGCCGGCGGGAGGAGTTCCCAGTGATGTCCCCAATGCTGTGCCTATGTCCCCAATGTCCCCAATGTGTCCCCAATGTCCCCAGGGCCATCGATGACAAGTACAGCCGGCGGGAGGAGTTCCGGGGTTTCACGCAGGATTTCAAGGAGAAGGACGGCTACAGGCCCGACGTCAAGATCGAGTACGTGGACGAGACCGGCCGCAAGCTCACCCCCAAAGAGTGGTGGCGTGTCCCCAACCCCCCATGGTCACCAAAACACCCCCCAGAGTGTCACCAACCCCCCCCAGAGTGTCACCAACACCCCCCAGAGTGTCACCAACCCCCCCATGGTGTCACCAACACCCCCTGAGTGTCCCCAAAACCCCCAGAGTGTCCCCAACCCCCCATGGTGTCACCAACACACCCACAGTGTCACCAAAACCCCCAGAGTGTCCCCAACACCCCCCAGAGTGTCACCAACACCCCCACGGTGTCACCAACACCCCCAGAGTGTCACCAAACCCCCCACGGTGTCACCAACACCCCCACGGTGTCACCAACATCCCCCATGGTGTCACCAACACCTCCAGAGTGTCGCCAACACCCCCAGAGTGTCACCAACACCGCCATGGTGTCACCACACACCCCCACAGTGTCACCAAAACCCCCAGAGTGTCCCCAACACCCCCACGGTGTCCCCAACACCCCCACGGTGTCCCCAACACCCCCACAGTGTCACCACCACCACCATGATGTCCCCAGACCCTCAATGGTGTCCCCAGACCCACCACGGTGTCCCCAACAAGCCCACGGTGTCCCCCAACACCTCCCCCATGGTGTCCCCTCCTGTCCCCTGACCCCAAAATGTCCCCAGACCTCCCCTGGTTACCCCAAAGTCTCCCACACACCCCTGGTGTCCCCAAACCCCCTCCAGTGTCCCCCTGCTGTCCCCAACATCCCTGATGTCCCCCTGCTGTCCCCCAATGTTCCCAATGTCCCCGTGCTTTCCTCCTGCTGTCCCCAGTGTCCCCGTGCTGTCCCCACTGTCCCCCTGCTGTTCCCAATGTCC
Organism: Setophaga petechia; assembly: GCA_024362935.1. Taxonomy (NCBI): domain Eukaryota; kingdom Metazoa; phylum Chordata; class Aves; order Passeriformes; family Parulidae; genus Setophaga; species Setophaga petechia. The sequence continues at coordinate 166,029 of JANCRA010000245.1, forward strand.
CCAATGTCCCCAATGTCCCCGTGCTGTCCCCACTGTCCCCGTGCTGTCCCCACTGTCCCCGTGCTGTCCCCAATGTCCCCACTGTCCCTGTGCTGTCCCCACTGTCCCTGTGCTGTCCCTGCTGTCCCCAATGTCCCCAATGTCCCCGTGCTGTCCCCACTGTCCCCTTGCTGTCCCCAATGTCCCCAATGTCCCTGTGCTGTCCCCAATGTCCCCTTGCTGTCCCCAATGTCCCTGTGCTGTCCCCAATGTCCCCTTGCTGTCCCTAATGTTCCTGTGCTGCTCCCCGCTGTCCCTGATGTCCCCAATGTCCCCCTGCTGTCCCCAATGTCCCCAATGTCCCCTGTGCTGTCCCCAATGTCCCCTTGCTGTCCCCCAATGTCCCCCAATGTCCCCTTGCTGTCCCCAATGTCCCCCTGCTGTCCCCAATGTCCCCAATGTCCCCCTGCTGTCCCCCAATGTCCCCTGTGCTGTCCCCAATGTCCCCTTGCTGTCCCTAATGTCCCTTGTGCTGTCCCTGCTGTCCCCAATGTCCCCGTGCTGTCCCCACTGTCCCCGTGCTGTCCCCACTGTCCCCACTGTCCCCATGCTGTCCCCAATGTCCCCAATGTCCCCATGCTGTCCCCAATGTCCCCAATGTCCCCGTGCTGTCCCCGCTGTCCCTGATGTCCCCACTGTCCCCGTGCTGTCCCCAATGTCCCCGTGCTGTCCCCACTGTCCCCCTGCTGTCCCCACTGTCCCCGTGCTGTCCCCACTGTCCCCCGTGCTGTCCCCAATGTCCCCAATGTCCCCGTGCTGTCCCCACTGTCCCCGTGCTGTCCCCACTGTCCCCCGTGCTGTCCCCAATGTCCCCAATGTCCCCATGCTGTCCCCAATGTCCCCAATGTCCCTGTGCTGTCCCCGCTGTCCCTGATGTCCCCACTGTCCCCGTGCTGTCTCCACTGTCCCCCTGCTGTCCCCAATGTCCCTGTGCTGTCCCCGCTGTCCCTGATGTCCCCACTGTCCCCGTGCTGTCCCCCAATGTCCCCGTGCTGTCCCCACTGTCCCCCTGCTGTCCCCACTGTCCCCGTGCTGTCCCCACTGTCCCCGTGCTGTCCCCAATGTCCCCAATGTCCCCGTGCTGTCCCCACTGTCCCCGTGCTGTCCCCACTGTCCCCGTGCTGTCCCCAATGTCCCCAATGTCCCCATGCTGTCCCCAATGTCCCCAATGTCCCTGTGCTGTCCCCGCTGTCCCTGATGTCCCCACTGTCCCCGTGCTGTCTCCCACTGTCCCCCTGCTGTCCCCAATGTCCCTGTGCTGTCCCTGCTGTCCCCAATGTCCCCAATGTCCCCTTGCTGTCCCTAATGTTCCTGTGCTGTCCCCGCTGTCCCTGATGTCCCCAATGTCCCCCCTGCTGTCCCCAATGTCCCCAATGTCCCCACTGTCCCCGCAGGCGTTCCGGCAGCTCTCCCATCGCTTCCACGGGAAGGGCTCGGGGAAGATGAAGACGGAGAGGAGGATGAAGAAGCTGGACGAGGATGCGGTGAGGGGGACTGGGGGGGATTTTTGGGGATTTTTGGGGGGGATTTTGGAGATTTTTTGGGAATTTTTGGGGAATTTTGAGGATTTTTCGGGGATTTTTGAGACATTTTTGGGAGATTTTTGGGGGAGTTTTGGGGAATTTTTGGGACCCCCCCCATGTGCTCCAATTTTCGGGGTCTCCATTCCAGTTTTGGCATCTCTCCACCCAAATTTTGGGGTCTCCATTCCTATTTTGGGGTCTCCATTCCAATTTTGGGATCTCCACTCCATTTTTGGACCCTCCACCCCAATTTTGGGGGTCTCCACTCCATTTTTGGGGGTCCCCACCCCAATTTTGGGGTCTCGTGGTTCTGCTGAAGGTTTTGACCCCAATTTTGGGGTTCCTGGGATGTTTTTGAGGTCGTTGGCCCAAATTTTTGGGATCCTCCCAGCTGATTTTGGGATCCCCCAGAGCCTCTTGGGGTCCCCCCAGCTCCACTGGAGAATCCCAGCCCAATTTGGGCACCTCCAGCCCCAGTTTTGGGGTCTCCCCGAGGTTTTGGGGTCTCTCTGAGGTTTTGGGGGTCTCTCTGAGGATTTGGGGTCTCCAATACCCAGCAGTGGGATCGAGGCATTCCCTTGGGATTTTGGGTTTTTTTTCCTGGCATTTTTTTGGGGAATTCCTAAAGCTTTTGGGGTCCCTCTGATTTTGGGGTGCCCCTGTGATTATGGGGTGCAGCCCCCAAAGAAGGGGACCCCCAATGTCCCCCCAGTGTCCCCCAGCCCCCAAAACTCAGAGGATTTTCCTTTCGGATTTTGGGAATTCTCTGGGGATTTTTTGGGGCCATTCCCGGGGTTTTTGGGGTTGCCCTAATTTTGGGGGTCCCTCATGTTTTTTGGGGTGCAGCTGCTGAAGAAGATGAGCTCCAGTGACACCCCCCCTGGGCACGGTGGCGCTGCTGCAGGAGAAGCAGCGGGCGCAGAAGACGCCGTACATCGTCCTGAGCGGCTCCGGCAAGAGCATGAACGCGTGAGCGCCAAACTGGGAGCACTGGGAGGGACTGGGAGGGACTGGGAGGGACTGGGATGGAGTGGGAGGGAACTAGGAGGTGACTGGGAGGGACTGGGATGGAGTGGGATAGACTGGGAGGGAACTGGGAGGGACTGGGATGGAGTGGGAGGGAACTGGGAGGGAACTAGGAGGGACTGGGATGGAGTGGGATAGACTGGGAGGGAACTGGGAGGGACTGGGAGGGACTGGGATGGAGTGGGATAGACTGGGAGGTGACTGGGAGGGACTGGGAGGGACTGGGATGGACTGGGAGGGAACTAGGAGGGACTGGGATAGACTGGCAGGGACTGGGAGGGACTGGGACAGACTGGGAGGGACTGGGATGGAGTGGGAGGTGACTGGGAGGGAACTAGGAGGGACTGGGATGGACTGGGAGGGACTGGGATGGAGTGGGAGGGGACTGGGGATGGACTGGGAGGGACTGGGAGGGACTAGGATGGATTGGGGGAGGATGGGAGGTGACTGGGATGGACTGGGGGGGACTGGGAGAGACTTGGATGGACTGGGATTGACTGGGAGGGACTGGGAGGGGATTAGGAGGGACTGGGATGGATTGAGAGGGGTCTGGGAGGGACTTAAAAGGGGACTGGGAGCACTGGGGGGGTTGGGATGGAGTGGGAGAGACTGGGATGGAACTGGGAGGGACTGGGAAGGGGACTGGGATCAAGTGGGAGGGACTGGGAGGGACTGGAGGGGATTCAAAGGGGATTGGGATAGAACGGGATGAACTGGGAAGGGACTGGGAGGGACTCAAAAGGGGACTGGGAGCAGTGGGGGGGACTGGGATGGAACTGGGAAGGGATTGGGGGGGGACTGGGAGGGACTGGGATAAAGTGGGAGGGATTGAGAGAGGACTGGGATGGACTGGGGAGGGGATTAGGAGGGACTGGGAAAGGACTGGGAGGGACTCCAAAGGGGACTGGGAGCACTGGGGGGGACTGGGAGGGATTGGGAACGGACTGGGAAGGACACGAAAGGGACTGGGGGGGACTGGGATTGAACTGGGATAGAACTGGGAGGGACTGGAATGGACTGGGATGGACTGGGAGGGACTCAGAGGGGACTGGAGGGACATTCAGATGGACTGGGAAGGGAGTGGGATGGACTGGGAGGGGACTGGGATGGACTGGGAGAGACTGGAAGGGGACTGGGGGGGCCTGCAAGGGATTGGGAGAGACTGGAGGAAACTGGGATCAACTGGAAGGGACTGGGATGGACTGGGAGCAGTGGGACACTGACACCCCCCTCCCCTTTTCCTTCCAGGAACACCATCACCAAGTGAGGGGACACCTGGGGACACCCTGGGGACATTGTTGGAAACCCTGGGGACGTTTTTGGGACTCTTCAGGACACCCCTGGAACCCCGGGGACACCCCTGGGGACACCCTTGGGGACACCCCTGGGGACACCCCTGGGGACACCCCTGGGGACAATAAAGGCCTCCGGGAGTCACTTTGTGTCACCCGCGTGTCACTGGGGGGAGGGGGACACACAGAGCCACCCCAGTGCCACCAGTTGTCCTTTATTGGGGACCATCCCTGCCCTGCCCCATGTCCCCCCTGTCCCCCCCTGTCCTTGTCCCCAACGTCCTTTGGCTGCGGGGCCTCGCTCCCCGCGGTGTCACTCGTGTCCTCTGTGTCCCCCGAGTGTCCCCGGCTGCCGTGCTCTGAGCTGGCCCCAGTGTCCCCAGCGCTGTCCTTTGTGTCCCCTTGGCTGTCCTTGGTGTCCTCGTCGTTGTCCCCATTGTTGTCTTCATTGTCCCCTTGGCTGTCCTTGGTGTCCTCCTCATCATCCTCCTCGTTGTCCCCATCGCTGTCCCTGGTGTCCTCATTGTCCCCATCGCTGTCCCTGGTGTCCTCCTCGTTGTCCCCAGAGCTGTCCTCGGTGTCCTCGTTGTCCCCATCACTGTCCCCCGTGTCCTCCTCGCTGTCCCCAGAGCTGTCCCCGGTGTCCCCAGGGGGTCCCTCCCCGGTTGGTGTTGACAAAGAGCCCCTGCTCGTCACTGGGGGGGTCACACGGGGAAGGTCACGGTGTCCCCAAAGTGCCACCGTGTCCCCAGAAGTGCCACCGTGTCCCCAAGTGTGACACCGTCTCCCCCAAAGTGCCACCGTGTCCCCAAAGTGCCACCGTGTCCCCAAGTGTGCCACCGTGTCCCCAAAGTGCCACCCGTGTCCCCCAAAGTGCCACCGTGTCCCCAAAGTGCCGTGTCCCCAAAAGTGCCACCGTGTCCCCAAAGTGCCATCGTGTCCCCAAAGTGCCACCATGTCCCCAAAGTGCCACCGTGTCCCCAAAGTGCCACTGTGTCCCCAAGTGTGACACCATGTCCCCAAAAGTGCCACCGTGTCCCCAAGTGTGACACCGTGTCCCCCAAAGTGCCACCTTGTCCCCAAAGTGCCACCGTGTCCCCAAAGTGCCACCGTGTCCCCAAGTGTTCCCTTGACCCCATTCTGATCCCTCCTCCCCATTATTGTCCCTATTAATGACCCCAATTAATCCCCCCAATTATCACCCCCCCAATTATCACCCACCCAATTAACCCCCCCAATTAACTGCCCCAATTATTACCTCCCCAATTACCCTGCTAATTATCTCCCCCAATTAACCCTCCTAATTATCACCCCCCATATTAATCCACCATTACCACCCCCCCAATAAAGTCCCATTATTGTCCTCATTAATGAACCCCGATTAACACCAATTATTGCCCCCAATTAACATCTCCATTAACCCAAATTAATTAAGATCCCATTATCACCACCCAATTAATACCTTCATTATCCCAAATTAATTAAGATCCCATTATTTCCTCCCAATCAATTCCCATTATCATGCCCCAATTAACACCACCTTACTGCCCCATAATGATCGAATTAAAATTAAATTAAATCAAATCCCAATTCACCCCCATTACCACTCCCCAATTAATTAATTCCCCTTAATTAACTCACTCCTCCCGGGGGTTTTTCCTCTCCAGGGGCGCGAAGGCCTCGGGCCTGGGGGGATTTTGGGGTGATTTGGTGGAGTTTTGGGGCAGTTTTGGGGTATTTCTGGGAGGATTTGGGGAAATTTTAGGGGATTTGGGGAGTTTAGGAGGAAATTGGGGTTTTTAAGGGACTTTCTTTGGATATTTTGGGATATTTCAGATATTTTAGGGTATTTTAGGGGGTATTTTAGGCCAGTTTTGAGTATTTTGGGGTTTTGGGGGCTATTTTGGGGTGTTTTTAAGGTTTTTGGGGGGGCTATTTTGGGGCATATTTTGGGGGAGTGTATTGGGCTATTCTGGGGCAGTTTTGGGGTATTTTGGGGTATTCTAGAGCAGTTTTGGGGTATTTTTGGGTATTCTGGGGCAGTTTTGGTGTATTTATAGGTCTTGGGGGATATTTTGGGGGTATTTTTAGGATTTTTGGGGGGGATTGGGGCCATTCTGAGGTGGTTTGGGGTATTGGGGTGGGGGTTTTTGGGGTTTTGGGGGGGTATTTTGGGGTTTTGGGGGTATTTTTGGTTATTTTTGGGGTGTTTTGGGTCGTACCAGAGCCCCTGGCGCTGCAGGGAGCGAACGTGGGGTGGGGAGCAGCACAGGGAAATCTCAGCTTTGACCTTGGAGCCCTCCAGGATGGGATCGACCAGCAGGAAATCACCTGGGGGGACAGCAGGGGACACTGAGGGGACAGCAGGGACACTGAGGGGACAGGAGGGGGATGGGATCGACCAGCAGGAAATCACCTGGGGGGACATCAAGGGACAGCAGGGGACACTGAGGGGACAGCAGGGGACACTGAGGGGACAGGAGGGGATGGGATCAACCAGCAGGAAATCACCTGGGGGGACAGCAGGGGACATGAGGGAACAGCAGGAAATCACCTGGAGGGACACAGGGACACTGAGGGGACACTGAGGGGGTCACCAGGGGACACTGAAGGGACACAGGGACAGGGGGACACAAAGGGACAGGGAGAGTGCCCAGGGTGGGGAGGGGGCAGGATGACAATGACAGGGGTGACAGTGATGGTGGCAGTGTCACGTCTCTTGATCCAGATGCGCTTCCTGAACCGTGGTGGCAGTGACAGAGTGACAATGACAGGGGACAGTGGCACAGAACAATGACACAGGATACTGACAGGGTGACACAGGGGCAGTGACAACCACACAGTGACAATGAGGGTGGCAGTGTCACCTCTCTTGATCCAGATGTGCTTCCTGAACCGTGGGTGGCAGTGACAGGGTGACAGTGACACAGAACAATGATAGGGTGACAAGGACAGGGTGGCAATCACACAGTGACAATGATGGTGGCAGTGTCACCTCTCTTGAGGTAGCACAGATGTGTTACCTGAACCGTGGTGGCAGTGACAGAGTAACAATAACAGGGGACAGTGGCACGGTGACACAGGGGCAGTGACAACCACACAGTGACAATGAGGGTGGCAGTGTCACCTCTCTTGATCCAGATGTGCTTCCTGAACCGTGGTGGCATGCTGGCCAGGAACCGTGTCCCCTCCGCCGTCTCCACCTCGTGCAGGTTGTTCCCCGGTGTCCCCAACACCTGGGGGACACAGCCAGGCTCAGTGTCTCCCCTCTGTCCCCTCAGTGTCCCTTCCTCCCCCTCCCTTGTGTCCCCCGCAAGTCTCATTGTCCCCAGAGCCACCTCTCTGTGTCCCCTTGTCACCTCTGTCCCTGTGTCCGGCTGTCCCAGAGCTCTGTCCCTGTGTCCCCCCAATGTCCCTGCATCCCCCTGCCCTGTCCCCCCATTGTCCCCAATGTCCCTGATGTCTCCCTCGATGTCCCCAATGTTGCCCAGGTGTCCCTGATGTCTTCAATCCCCCTGATGTCCCCAAGGTCCCCCCATGTCCCCCTGATGTCTCCAATGTCCTCAATTCCCCCCCTCAGTGTCCCCAATGTCCCCCTGATGTCCCCAGGCTTCCCACTATGCCCAAAGTTTGCGATGTCCCCAATGTCCCCTCAATGTCCCCAATCACCCCGCTGTCCCCAGTGTCCCTATGTCCCTCCAATGTCCCCATGTCCCCCCCCCTGTCACCGCTCTCACCCTGACCACGCTCTGTGCCCCCGTTGTCCCCGTGTCCCCAATCCCCCAATGTTCCCCTGTCCCCAGTGTCCCCCTCACCCTGACCACGCTCTGTGCCCCCTGCTGTCCCCAGTGTCCCCCCAGTGTCCCCGTGTCCCCCCCTGTCCCGTTCTCACCCTGACCACGCTCTGTGCCCCCTGTTGTCCCCATGTCCCCCCAATGTCCCCATGTCCCCCCCCGTCACCGCTCTTACCCTGACCACGCTCTGTGCCCCCCGCTGTCCCCATGTCCCCCCAATGTCCCCCCCCTGTCCCGTTCTCACCCTGACCACGCTCTGTGCCCCCTGCTGTCCCCAGTGTCCCCCCAATGTCCCCCCCTGTCCCCTTCTCACCCTGACCACGCTCTGTCCCTCCGCGGGCTGCACGCGCTCCTCCAGCAGCTCCCTCACCACGTGCTTCCGCTTGGTGGCGCGCGACATGGCGGGGCTGGGGGGACACGGGGGGGGCTCAGGGACCCCCGGGATGAGGGCGGGGCTGGGGGGACACGGGGGGGGACTCAGGGACCCTCGGGACGGGGGCGGGGCTGAGGGGACACAGGGGGGAGCTCAGGGACCCCCGGGACAGGGGCGGGGCTGGGGGGACACGGGGGGGGACTCAGGGACCCCCGGGACAGGGGCGGGGCTGGGGGGACACGGGGGGGGACTCAGGGACCCCTCAGGACCCCCCCGGGACTCCCGGGCCCCGCCCCCACCGCGCGGCGTGCACTCACCTGCGGCGGCACTTCCGGGTAGAGCGGCGACGGCGTCACGTCATTTCCGGAAAAGAGAGCGGGTGAACGGGAAGCCACGCCCCCATACGAGGAACACTCCGCAACGACCGCCCACAAAAGGGGCGGGGCTAACATACATAGGGGGTAGGCGTGGCCTAAACGAAACGGCGCTCGTGAGAAATCAATGGCCGTGTTTGGGGGCGGAGCCAGGAAAGAAGGCGGGAATTTCGTCTGCATAATAAGCGCAGTTATGCAAATGAGGGGCTGGATCGCTAAGGGGGTCATGCAAATCAGACGATATCCCAGTGTTATGTAAATGAGTAGTGATTTGGGGCGGTACCATGCAAATAAGCGTAAATGTGTGCAAGGGCTATGGGCGGGACTATGCAAATGAGGGTATGGGATGCGGCAGGCAGCGGGGTGGGTGGGGCCATGCTAATGAGCAGTGATCCTGTGACGTCACTCCAACAGCACTCATGTGTCCAACCCCTCCGCCACCATGACGTCATCACCGTATTCGTGACGTCACAACCTCCCCCGTTACCCCAAATACCCGCGCAAGCCCCTCCCCTTCACCTCGTGACGTCAGCACGCACGGCGCGACGCCGCGTTCTTCGATTGGCTGCGGCGCTTTCGGAGGCGGCGACGCCAAGATGGCGGCGGAGCGCGCGGATGCGGCGGCGGCGGCCGGGCCCGGGGACCCCCGAGCCCCCGAGCGCTCGCCCTACGCGGGCTGGGCCCACCCCGAGCTTCAGGCCACGCTCGCCGGCATCGGAGCCCCCGCGCAGGGTGCGGGGAACGGGGGGGAACCGTGAGGGAAGCGGGGATGGATCCGTGGGGGGAGAGCGGGGATGGATCCGTGAGGGGAGAGCGGGGATGGATCCGTGAGTGGAGAACGGGGATGGATCCGTGAGGAGAGCGGGGATGGATCCGTGAGGAGAACGGGGATGGATCCGTGAGGGGAGAACGGAGATGGATCCGTGAGGGGAGAACGGGGATGGATCCGTGAGGGAGAGCGGGGACGGATCCGTGAGGGAGAGCGGGGATAAATCGAGGGAGATCTGAGAGGAGGAGGGAAAATTTGGGGGTTTTGGGGTCACCTGAGACGCTTGGAAGGAGATCTGAGGGGAAATTTGGGGGTTTTGGGGTTACTTGAGGGGATTTAGGGGAATTTTGGGGGGATTTGGGGACAGGTGAGGGGAGATCTGAGGGCTAGAAGGGATATTCGGGGGGTTTTGGGGTCACCTGCAGGGATTTGGGGGAGATATGAGGGATAGGAGGGGAAATTTGGGGTTTTGGGGGTCACTTGAGGGGAGATCTGAGGGCTGGAAGGGAAATTTTGGGGTTTTGGGGTCACCTGAGGGGATTTGGTGAATTTCTGGGGATCCCTGGGGGGATTTAGGAGTCCTGAGGGGGATCAGGAATTCCTGGGGGAGTTTTTGGGGTTCCTGGGGGGGAATTTTTGGGGTTCCTGGGGGGGCAGAAGAATTTGGGGCAGAATTTGGGGGTCCCTGACCCCCCCGTTTCCCCCCAGGGACCCGTGAGGAGCTCCTGGAGCGGCTCCAGGCCTACACCCTGCAGGTGAGACCCCCAAACCAGGGGGACCCCAAATTCTCCCCCATCCTTGAGTCCATTTGAGGAGGAATATTCATTTTTGGGAGTTTTAATGTGATATTTAGGTGGTTTAATGTGATTCTTGGGGTGATTTAATGTGATTTTTTGGGGGGTTCAGTGTGGGTTTTTAGGAGTTTAATGGGATCTTTGGGAGGTTTAGTGGGAGTTTAGGGAGTTCAATGTGATTTTTGGGGGGATTTAATGTTATTTTGGGAAGGTTTAATGTGATTTTTGTGGGGTTCAGTGTGATTTTTGGGAGGTTTAACGTGATGTTTGCAGGGTTCAATGTGGTTTTTAGGAGTTTAATGGGATTTTTTAGGGGTTTAATGTGATTTTAGGAGTCTAATGGGATTTTTTTGGGAGTTTAGTGTGATTTTTGGGGGCTTAATGTGATTTTTGGGGGTTTAATGTCATTTTTAGGATGGATTCAATGTGATATTTGGAGGGGTTTAATATGATTTGGGGAGGTTTAATGTAATTTTGGTGGGTTTATTCCATTTTTTTGGGGGGGTGGGAGGATTCCTGCCGCCCCCACCCTTCCAGGGGGGGTCCCCATGTCCCCTCCGAGCAGGGGGGGCTCACAGGGACCCCCCCCAATTTGTGCCCCCCCAGACTGGGATCGTGCTGAGCCGCCCCGCCCTGCGCCCCGAGGAGGGGGACAAGGCCCCGCCCCCCCAGGTGGGATTTGGGGGGGTCTGGGGGGGGGTTGGGGTGTGGGGGCACCCCCAGGACCTCCAATTTGGGGTGGGGGGGGGGTCCATGGGTGCTTTTGAGGGGGTTTAAGACCCCTCAGAGCTCCAAATTTTGGGGTGGGGGGGTCAATGGCACCAAGTGTTGGGGTGGGGGGGTTTAAACCTCTCAGATCCCCCCCTCTCAAAATTGGTGTATTTAATTTTGGGATGAGGGGGGTTCAGGTGTTTCAACCCCTTCCCACCACTGAATTCTGGGAGGTTCAATTTTGGGGTATGGGGGGGGGTCAATGCCACTCAGTTTTTTGGGGGGGTGGGAGGAGCTTAAAACTCTCCAGAACCCAAATTTGGGGTGGGGAGGGGGTCAATATCACCCAATTTTGGGGGTGGTGGGGGTATTAAATTTTGGGATGGGGAATGTCCCAGCTGACCCCCCCTTGTCCCCCCCCAGCTGCCCCCAGCGCTGCCCCTGCAGCACCCCCTGGTGCCGCCCCCTCCCCCGCCGGGGCTGGGGCTCGGTTTCGGCCTGGGGGGGCCCGTGGGGGGGGTCCCGGTGCCGCCGCCGCCCCCCCCCGCGGGGCTGAGCGAGGAGGAGCGGCTGACGCTGGCCCAGCAACAGGCGGCCCTGCTGCTGCAGGAGGAGAGGGCACAGGTCCGGGGGGGGCGGATTTTGGGGGTGGGGGGCACGGGGAGGGCATGGGGGGCTCGGGGGGGTGGGGTTTCGGGGGGGTTTGGGGGTGTTTTGGGGGGGTTAGAGGAGTCCATGCTGCTGCAGGAGGAGGGGACACAGGTACAGGGAGCCGAGTTTTGGGGTGGGGGGCTCCTTTTGGGGGGTGGGGGGCACGGGGGCACTCGTGGGGATGGGATTTGGCAGCGTTTGGGGGGGTTTTAAGGGTGTTTTGGGGGGGTTAGAGGTGTTTTGGGGGTCCATGGTGCTGCAGGAGGAGAGGGTACAGGTCCAGGGGGGGGGCGGATTTTGGGCTGGGGGGCGCCTTTGGGGGCTGGGGGGCACGGGGAGGGCATGGAGGGGCTCGGAGGGTGGGGTTTGGGGGGGTTTTGGGTGGATTTGGGGGTTAGAGGGGTCCGTGCTTCTGCAGGAGGAGAGGACACAGGTACAGGGGGGCGGATTTTGGGGTGGGGGGCTCGGGGGGGGGCTCCTTTTAGGGGGTGGGGGGCATGGAGGGACTCGTGGGGTTGGGATTTGGGGGGGTGTTAAAGCAGCCATGCTGCTGCAGGAAGAGAGGACACAGGTACAGGGGGGTGGATTTTGGGGTGGGGAGCTCCTTTTGGGGAGTGGGGGGGACAGGGAGGGCATGGGGGGCTTGGGGATGTGGGATTTGGGGGGGTTTTGGGTGGATTTGGGGGGTTAGAGGGGTCCGTGCTGCAGGAGGAGCGGGCACAGGTACAGGGGGGCGGATTTTGGGGTGGGGGGCTCCTTCTGGGGAGTGGGGGGCATGGAGGGACTCGGGGGGGTGGGATTTGGTGGGGCTTTGGGGTGGGATTTGGGGTTTTTCGGGGGGTGTTGAGGTGTGGGTGACCCCTTGGGGGGTCACCCTTGGTTTCTGGGGGGGGTCCTGACTGTGCCCCCCCACCGCCCAGGGCCAGCACCCGTTTGGGGACAAGGCCAAGGAGCAGGAGCTGCTGGAGCAGCAGAAACGGGTGAGGGGGGCACCCGGGATTTGGGGGGGTCACCCTGGGTCTGGGGGGCACCCCTGGGTTTGAAGGGCACCCTGGGGTTTGGGGTCTCCCCTGGGTTTGGGGGGCACCCCTGCGTTTGGGGGGCTCCCATGAGTTTTGGGGTCTCCCCTGGGTTTGGGGGCACCCCTGGGCTTGGGGGGGCTCCCTTGGGTTTGAGGGTCACCCTGGGTTTGAAAGGCACCCTGGGTTTGGGGGGGCTGCTGTGGGTGTTGGGGGTCTCCCATGGGTTTGGGGGTCTGCTGTGGTTTTGGGAGTCTCCTCTGGGTTTGGGGGGCTCCCCTGGGTTTGGGGGGGCACCCTGGGCTTGGGGGGGCTCCCCTGGGTTTGGGGGGCACCCATGGGTTTGGGGGGGGCACCCCCTGGTTTTGGGGGGGGCACCCATGGGTTTGGGGTCTCCCCTGGGTTTGGGGGGGGTCACCCTGGGTCTGAGAGGCACCCCTGGGTTTGGGGGGCTCCCCTGGGTTTGGGGGCCTCCCCTGGCTTTGGGGGGGCTCCCCTGGGTTTGGAGGGGGCACCCGGGATTTTGGGGGGCTCCCATGGGTTTGGGGTCTCCCCTGGGTGTGGGGGGCTCCCTGGTTTTGGAGGGGCTCCCCTGGGTTTGGGGGGCTCCCCTGAGTTTGGGGGGCTCCCCCTGAGTTTGGGGGGGCTGCTGTGGGTTTGGGAGGTCTCCCATGGGTTTGAAGGGCACCCTGTTTTTGGGAGGCACCCATGGGTTTGAGGTCTCCCCTGGGTTTGGGGGTCTCCCCTGGGTTTGGGGTCTCCCCTGGGTTTGGGGGGCTCCCCTGGGTTCCGGGGTCTCCCCTGGGTTTGGGGGGTCTCACCCAGCCCCCCCTGCCCCCCCTTTGCCCCCCAGGCCGCGGTGCTGCTGGAGCAGGAGCGGCAGCAGGAGATGGCCAAGCTGACCCCCCCCCACCCCCCCGCGCCCCCCCCGAGGGGGCTCCCATGGCCGCCAGGGCCCCCCTGGCCCCCCCGAGGTGAGGGGGGGGACCATTGGGGGGGTGGCAGTTGGGGGACGCCTCTGTCCCCCACCCCTTCCCCGGGCTGATGGCACCTCTGTGTGTGTCCCCCCCCCCTCCCCAGGCAGCCCCATGGGAGCCCCCCTGGCCATGGGAGCCCCCCGGCCCCGCGGGCCCCCCCCCGCCCCCCGGAGATGGACAGCAGAGAGGTGAGGATGGGGTGGGGGGGGTCTTCATTGTGGGGAGGGGGTCTCTGTGATTTTGGGGTCTTTGTGCAGCTGGGGGCTCTTCTAGGGGGGGTCTGTGGGGCTGGGATTTCTGGGTCTGGAGTTTCTATTGTGGGGAGGGGTCTCTGGGTTTGGGGTCTCTATTGCAGGGGGATCTCTGGGTCTGGGATTTGTGGTTCTGGGGGTCTCTATTGTGGGGAGGGGTCTCTGATTTTGGGTTCTCTACTGGGGTCTCTGTGCGGTTGGGGGCTTTAACTGGGGGGGGTCTGTGGGGCTGGGATTTCTGGGTCTGGGGTCTCTTTATTGTGGGGAGGGGTCTCTGGGTTTGGGTTCTCTGTTGAGGGGCTCTGTGGGGCTGGGGGGGGCTCTATTGGGGGTCTCTGAGTCTGGGGCTTCTGGGTCTGGGGTCCATTTATTGTGGGGAGGGTCTCTGTGGGTTTGGGATTTCTGGGTCTGGGGTCCATTCATTGTGGGGAGGGGTCTCTGTGGGTTTGGGATCTCTAGTGGGGATGGTTTGTGGGGCTGGGGGCTGGTTTTGGGGATCTGTGGGGGTCTCTGAGTCTGGGGATTTCTGGGTCTGGGGTCCGTTTATTGTGGGGGAGGGGTCTCTGTGGGTCTGGGGTCTCTCTGTGGCTTTGGGGGCGGTCCTGGGGAGTCTCCCGAGTTTTGGGGTCTCCCTGATTTCTGTGGGGGGGGGTCCCGAGGGTCTCCCTGATTTCAGGGAGGATCTCCCTGATTTTGGGGGGGATCCTGGGGGTCTCCCTGATTTTGGGGGGGGCTCCCGAGGGTCTCCCTGATTTTGAGGGGGATCCTGGGGGGTCTCCCTGATTTTGGGGGGGTCCCGGGGGTCCCGCTGACCCCCCGTGCCCCCCCAGGCCGAGGAGTCCGGGGTGGGCCCCCAAGATCCCGCAGGCGCTGGAGAAGATCCTGCAGCTCAAGGAGAGCCGCCAGGAGGAGCTGGTGACAGTGCCGGGGGTGTCGGGTGAGCAGTGCCACCCTTGTCACCACAGTGTCACCCACAGTGTCACCCACAGTGTCACCACAGTGTCACCCACAGTGTCCCCTGACACCCCCCTGCCACCCACGGTGTCACCACAGTGTCCCCTGACACCCCCGTGCCACCCCCTGTCACCACAGTGTCACCCACAGTGTCACCCACAGTGCCACCACAGTGTCACCCACAGTGTCTCCTGACATCTTCCTGTCACCCCTGTCACCACAGTGTCACCCCACAGTGTCCCCTGACACCCCCCTGCCACCCACGGTGTCACCACGGTGTCCACCACAGTGTCACCACAGTGTCACCTGACACCCCACCCCTGTCACCCCTGTCACCACAGTGTCACCACAGTGTCACCCACAGTGTCACCTGCCACCCCCTGTCACCACAGTGTCACCACAGTGTCACCACAGTGTCACCCACAGTGTCACCTGACACCCCCTGTCACCCACAGTGTCACCCACAGTGTCCCCTGACAACCCCCTGCTACCCACAGTGTCACCACAGTGTCACCCACAGTGTCCCCTGACACCCCCCTGTCACCCACAGTGTCCCCTGACATCCCCCTGTCACCCACAGTGTCACCACAGTGTCCCCAGTGCCACCCCCCTGTCACCCACAGTGTCACCCACAGTGTCCCCTGACACCCCCCTGTCACCCACAGTGTCCCCTGACATCCCCCTGCCACCCACAGTGTCACCCACAGTGTCCCCTGACATCCCCCGTCACCCACAGTGTCACCACAGTGTCCCCTGACATCCCCCTGCCACCCACAGTGTCCCCTGCCACCCGCTGTCACAAGCAGTGCCACCACAGTGTCACCCACAGTGTCACCCACAGTGTCCCCCTGACACCCCCCTGCCACCCACAGTGTCACCCCCAGTGTCCCCAGTGCCACCTCCCAGTGTCCCACCCCTCAGTGCCACCCCAGTGTCGCCCAGTCCCCACTGGGTGCCCCCTGCCAAAGGTGGGGGTGACACCCAGAGGTGGGAACTGACACCCAGAGGTGGGAGGTGACACCTAGAGGTGGGTGACACCTCTGTCCCCCTCGTGTCCCCCCAGCCGAGGACGAGATGGAGACGGAGCTCCGGGCGTCGGCGTCGGCCTCCGAGGCTGAGGAGGACACGGGGGACATCCAAAAAGGAGGTGACAGAGGGGACAGTGAGGGGACAATGGGGGACACGCCACCCCCACCCAAACTGGGAGGGTGGGGGGTCCCATGGGTGCCCCAGATTTCCTGGGGGAGGTCATGGATGGGTTCATTTGGGAGGGAGTTTGGGGTGACTCTGGGGTCACCTCTGTCATTGTTGTCCCTTGTCTTGGTGGCCATGGGGGGGTTTGGGTCACTCTGGGGTCACCTGTGTCACTGTGGTGTCACCGTTGTCCCCCTCTCTTGGTGGCCATGGGTGGGTTTGGGTCACTCTGGGGGTCCCCCCAATGTCTTTTTTCTCTTCCCCTTATTGGGGGGGGTCTGTCCCCTCTCAGTGCCACCCCAATGTCCCCATTTTGTCCCCCACCCACGTGCAGGGGGTGTGGCTCACTCCGGGGTCACCTGTGTCACCTTCATGTCACCTTTGTCCCTCTCTTCTGCCATCCCATTGAGGGGGTCCCTCAATGTGCCCCCAGTTAGAGGGACCTGTTCCACTCACTGTCACTTTTTGTCCCCCCAGTTAGAGGGACCTGTGCCCACCTCATTGTCCCCCTCACTGTCCTCTTTTGTTCCTCCAGTTAGTGGAACCTGTGCCACCTCCATGTCCCCTCACTGTCCTTTTTGTCCCCTCGTTTCCATGCAATTAGAGGAACCTGTCCTACCTCCATGTCCCCTCACTGTCCCCTTTTGTCTCCCCCCAATTAGCAGAACCTGTCCCACCTTGCTGTCACCTCACTGTCCCCTTTTGTCCCCCCAGTTAGAGGGACCTGTCCCACCTCACTGTCCCCTCACTGTCCCTTTTGTCCCCTGCTGTCCCCCACCCCCCAATTAGCAGAACCTGTCCCACCTCACTGTCCCCTTTTGTCCCCTGCTGTCTCCCTCCCAATTGGAGGAATCTGTCCCACCTCGCTGTCCCCTCACTGTCCCCTTTTGTCCCCCCAGTTAGAGGAACCCGTCCCACCCTCCATGTCCCCCTCACTGTCCTGTTTTGTCTCCCCCCCAATTAGCAGAATCTGTCCCAGCTCACTGTCCCCTCACTGTCCCCTTTGTCCCCTCCTTTCCACGCAATTAGCAGAACCTCTCCCACCTCGTTGTCCCCTCACTGTCCCCTTTTGTCCCCTGCTGTCTCCCCCCCACAATTGGAGGAACCTGTCCCACCTCACTGTCCCTTTTGTCCCCTGCTGTCCCCCCCCCCCAATTGGAGGAACCTGTCCCACCTCGCTGTCCCCTCACTGTCCCTTTTGTCCCTTTTGTCCCCTCGCAGCGGAACCGGAAGCGCCGGAACCGCAAGAAGAAGAAGCGGGGGGAGGGGCGCGGCCCGGGGAGGGGGCTCCGACCCCGACCCCCCCCCGGGGGGGACCCCGAGCCCCCCGCCGGGGACGCCCCCGAGGTGGAGATCGAGTACGTGAGCGAGGAGCCCGAGATCTACGACCCCAACTTCGTCTTCTTCAAGAGGATCTTCGAGGCCTTCAAGGTGACACTTCTAGAGGGGTGGTGGTGGCACTGCTGGGTGCCCCGGGTCACCCCTGGGTGGGGAGGGGTCATTTCTGAGTGCCAGGGGTCACTGTTGGGTCCTGGGGGTCACTCCTCAGTGCCAAAGGTCACCCCTGGGTGCCAGGGTCACTGCTGGGTGCTGAGGGTCACTCCATTATCACCCCTGGTCACCTGCTGACCTGTGTCCCCCTGTCCCCTCTCTCTGACTATTCTCTCTCCTTGGTCCTGTCCCCGTCCCTGACCTCTGTCCCCTCTCCCTGACCCTGTCCCCTGGGTGCTTCTCACCTCTGTCCCCTGTCCCCATCCTTTTTCCCTGATCCCTGTCCCCTGTGCCCTCACCCTGTCCTGGTCCCTTTCCCTGTCCCCTGACCCTATTTGCTGTCCCATGTCCTCTGTCCCCTGTTCACTGTCTCTCTTCCCTGTCCCCCATCCCTGTTCCCTGACCCTATCCCCTGTCCCCCTGGGTGTCCCCTGTCCCCTGACCCTATTCCCTGACCTATGTCCACTGTCCCCTGGGTGCCCCTGTCCCCTCTCCCCTGTCCCTGTCCCCCTGTCCCTGTCCCCATCCCCTGTCCCCATCCCTGTCCCTGTCCCCATCTCTGTCCCTGTCCCCTGGGTGTCCCTGTCCCCGTCCCCTGTCCCCCATCCCTGTCCCTGTCCCCTGGGTGTCCCCATCCCTGTCCCCATCCCCTGTCCCTGTCCCCATCCCTGTCC
Organism: Setophaga petechia; assembly: GCA_024362935.1. Classification (NCBI taxonomy): domain Eukaryota; kingdom Metazoa; phylum Chordata; class Aves; order Passeriformes; family Parulidae; genus Setophaga; species Setophaga petechia. The sequence continues at coordinate 183,935 of JANCRA010000245.1, forward strand.
CTGTCCCCATACCTGTCCCCTGTCCCTGTTCCCTGTCCCCCGTCCCCCATCCCTGTCCCTGTCCCCATCCCTGTCCCTGTCCCTGTCCCCATACCTGTCCCCCTGTCCCTGTTCCCTGTCCCCGTCCCCCATCCCTGTCCCTGTCCCCATCCCTGTCCCCTGTCCCCTGTTCCCTGTCCCCCGTCCCCCATCCCTGTCCGTGTCCCCATCCCTGTCCCCTGTCCCCCATCCCCTGTCTCTGTCCCCATCCCTGTCCCTGTCCCCTGGGTGCCCCTGTCCCCCATCCCTGGCCCCTGTCCCCGTCCCTGTCCCCTGTCCCTGTCCCCATCCCAGCTGACAGATGAGGTGAAGAAGGACAAGGAGAAGGGAGCCGGAGCGGGCGGAGCGACCCGAGAGCACCGGGGCCCCCCCGGAAAAAGGGACCCGAGGATGGCACCAGGGGCAGCGACGGGGACAGCTCTGAGGATGAGCAGGTGACACGGGGACAGGGGGGACACTGGGGACAGCTCCGAGGACGAGCAGGTGACACGGGGACAGGGGGGACACTGGGGACAGCTCCGAGGACGAGCAGGTGACAGGGGGACATTGGGGACAGGGGGGACATTGGGGACGGCTCCGAGGACGAGCAGGTGACACAGAGACAGGGGGGACAGCTCTGAGGACGAGCAGGTGACACGGGGATATTGGGGACACTGGGGACAACTCTGAGGATGAGCAGGTGACACTGGGGACATGGGGACATAGGGGACAGCTCCAAGGATGAGCAGGTGACATGGAGACAGGGGGACACTGGGGACAGGGGCAGCAACGGGGACAGCTCCGAGGATGAGCAGGTGACACGGGGACAGGGGGGACATTGGGGACAGGGGCAGCGATGGGGACAGCTCCAAGGACGAGCAGGTGGCACTGGGACAGGGGGACATTGGGGACAGCTCCAAGGATTAGCAGGTGACACTGAGGACAGGGGGACATTGGAGACAGGCAGCGACGGGGACAGCTCTGAGGACGAGCACTGGGGACATGGGGGACAGTGGGGTGACATTGAGGGTGACAGGAGGTGGCACCTGGAGCTGGTACCGAGTTGGGGGACAACACGGGGGTGTTTGGGGACACTGACTGGGAGTGGTGACAGCAGGGACTGGGAAGGAGGGGGACAGTCCTGAGGTGGGACAGGGAGGGCTCAGGGATGGGGACAGCAGGTGCTGCCATTGGGTGCCACCCTCCCCGGTGTCACTTGAGCTGTCCCCACGTGTCCCCAGGAGAAGAAGCAGGAGGTGCCCAAGCTGTCCAAGAAGAAGCTGCGGCGCATGAACAGGTTCACGGTGGCCGAGCTGAAGCAGGTGACACTTGGGGACGTGGCCCTGTCCCCTCCCTGTGGCTGTGGGTGGCACTCGGAGCTGGGGACAGCCCTGAGGTGACACTTGGGGACACGGCCCTGTCCCCTCCCCGTGGCTGTGGGTGGCACTCGGAGCTGGGGACAGCCCTGAGGTGACACCTCCTGTCCCCTGGGAGCCCCGGTGGGGACACCAGAGCCACAGAATGTGTCCTTTGTCACCTTCCTGGGGACACGGGGGTCCCAATTGCCCACCTGGGGGTCACCTTGGGACCTCAATGTTCTCCTTGTCACCCCCGTCAGTGCCACCCTGGTGTCCCATGTCCCCCACCCAGGGTCACTTTAATGTGCCCAGCACCGTTTTGGGGGTCTCCCCCCCTCACTCTCTTTTGTCCCCTGATGTCCCTTTGCTGTCCCCTGATGTCCCTACTGTCCCCCACAGCTGCTGGCCCACCTTGACATGGTGGAGATGGACAATGTGACCCACCCAGAGGTCACTTTGTCCCACAGAGCCACTCTGAGGCTGTCCCTGCTAACTCCCCCTGATGTCCTTTTGCCATGCCCTGATGTCCCCACTGTCCCCACAGCTGGTGGCCTGCCCCAACGTGGTGGAGATGGAGATGTCCCTTTGCTGTCCCCAGCTGGTGGCATGCCTGGACAAGGTGGAGATGGACAATGTGACCACCCTGAGGTCACTTTGTGTCCCACTGGGGCTGTCCCCTGATGTCCCCAGCTGGTGGCCCGCCCCGACGTGGTGGAGATGGACAATGTGACCACCTTGAGGCCACTTTGTGTCCCACAGTGTCACCCTGGGGCTCTTTCCCATTTAACTCCCTGCTGTCCCCTGATGTTCCTCACTGTCCCCTGATGTCCCTTTGCCGTCCCCTGATGTCCATTTGCTGTCCCCAGCTGGTGACCCCGCCCCGATGTGGTGGAGATGGACAATGTGACCGCCCTGAGGTCACTTTGTGTCCCACAGTGTCACCCTGGAGCTCTTTCCTCTTAACTCCCTGCTGTCCCCTGGTGTCCCTTTGCCATCCCCCTGATGTCCCCACATCTGGTGGCCCGCCCCGACGTGGTGGAGATGCACGATGTGACCGCCCTGATGTCACTTTGTGTCCCACTGGGGCTCTTTCCTCTTAACTCCCTGCTGTCCCCTGATGTCCCCACAGCTGGTGGCCCGCCCTGACGTGGTGGAGATGCATGATGTGACCGCCCTGATGTCACTTTGTGTCCCACTGGGGCTCTTTCCTCTTAACTCCCTGCTGTCCCCTGATGTCCCTTTGCCATCCCCTGCTGTCCCCACAGCTGGTGGCCCGTCCCGACGTGGTGGAGATGCACGATGTGACCGCGCAGGACCCCAAGCTCCTGGTGCACCTCAAGGCCACGCGGAACTCGGTGCCGGTGCCGCGCCATTGGTGCTTCAAGAGGAAATACCTGCAGGGCAAGAGGGGCATCGAGAAACCGCCCTTCGGAGCTGCCCGAGTTCATCAAACGCACCGGCATCCAGGAGATGAGGGAGGCCCTGCAGGAGAAGGTGGGGACACCTTGGGGACATTGGGGACATCTCAGGGACACCTTGGGGACACCTCCTGGACTGCCTGAGGGGCAGCTGTGAGGATGGGAGGGGATTTTGGGAGGGATTTGGGGTGGTTCTGGAGCTCACAGGCATCCAGGAGATGAGGGAGGCCCTGCAGGAGAAGGTGGGGACACTGCAGGGGACACCTTGGGGACACCTTGGGGGGCACCTCCAGGAATGTCTGAGGGGCGGCTCTGAGGATGGGAGGGGATTTTGTGAGGGGTTTGGGGCGCTTCTGGACCTCACAGGCATCCAGGAGATGAAGGAGGCCCTGCAGGAGAAGGTGGGGACACCTTGGAGACATCAGGGACATGTCAGGGACACCTTGGGGACACCTTTGGGGACACCTCCAGGAATGTCTGAGGGGCAGCTGTGAGAGTGGGAGGGGGTTTGGGGAGGTTCTGGGGGCTCACAGGGATCCAGGAGATGAGGGAGGCCCTGCAGGAGAAGGTGGGGACCTTGGGGACACCTCCAGGATTGTCTGAGGGGCGGCTCTGAGGCCGGGAGGGGATTTGGGGAGGGGTCTTGGGGGTTTGGGGAGGTTGTGGCATCCAGGAGATGAGGAAGGCACTGCAGGAGAAGGTGGGGACACCTTGGAGACATCGGGGACATGTCAGGGACACCTTGGGGACATCACAGGGACACCTCCAGGAATGCCTGAGGGGCGGCTCTGAGGCTGGGAGGGGGATTTGGGGAGGGGGTCTTGGGGGTTTGGGGAGGTTGTGGCATCCAGGAGATGAGGGAGGCACTGCAGGAAAAGGTGGGGACACCTTGGGGACACCTTAGGGACATCTCAGGGACATCTTGGAGAAAGTCTGAGGGGCAGCTGTGAGGCTGGGATGGAGTTTAGGGAGGGGTCTCAGGGGTTTGGGGAGGTTGTGGCATCCAGGAGATGAGGGAGGCTCTGCAGGAGAAGGTGGGGACACCTCAGGGACAGCTTGGGGACATCTTGGGGACACCCTGGTTGGATTTGAGGACATCCTGGTTGCAGTTGGGGACTTCTGGTTGGATTTGGGGACACCCTGGTTGGATCTGGGGACATCCTGGTTGGATTTGGGGACACCCTGGTTGGATTGGTGACCTTGTGCCCATCGTGGTCACCCCTGTGTCCCTTGGTGGCCCCGGGCCGTGTCCCCACCGTGCCCTGCGCTGTCCCCAGGAGGAGCAGAAGACCATGAAGTCCAAGATGAGGGAGAAGGTGAGGCCCAAGATGGGCAAGATCGACATCGACTACCAGAAACTGCACGACGCCTTCTTCAAGTGGCAGACCAAGCCCAAGCTGACCATCCACGGGGACCTCTACTACGAGGTGGGGACACCTGGGGCTTCAGGGCTGTCCTAGGGGACATTTGGGGACATCTTGGTTGGAGTTTTGGGGTTTGGAGATGTCCTGGTTGAAGATTTGGGGGTTTGTGGACACCTGGAGGGACATCTGGGGCTTTAGGGCTGTCGTGGGGGACATTTGGGAGCATCCTGGTTGGGACATTTTGAGGTTTGGAGATGTCCTAGTTGGAACTTTGGGGTTTGGGGACACCTGGGGGGGACATTTGGGGGCTTTAGGGCTATCCCAGGGGACATTTGGGGACATCCTGGTTGGGACATTTTGGGGTTTGGAGATGCCCTGGTTGAAGATTTGAGGGTTTGCAGACATCCTGGTTGGAGTTTTGGAGGTCTGGGGACACCTGGGAGGACACCTGGGGCTTCAGGGCTGTCCTGGGGAACATTTGGGGACATCTTGGTTGGATTTTGGAGGTTTCAGGACATCCTGGTTGGACATTTTGGGGTTTGGAGATGTCCTGGTTGGAATTTTGGGGTTTGGGGACACCTGGGGGGACACCTGGGGATTTAGGGCTGTCTTGGAGGACATTTGGGGACATCTTGGTTGGGACATTTTGGGGTCTGGAGATATCCTGGTTGAATTCTGGGGACATCCTCATTGATTTTGAGACTTTGGGGACATCCTGGTTGGATTTTGGAGGTTTCAGGACATCCTGGTTGGAGTTTTGGGGTTTGGAGATTCCCTGGTTGGATTTTGGGGACATCCTGGTTGGATTTGAAACTTTGGGGACATCCTGGGGGTGACATTGGTGGCTTTGGAGACATCTTGGGTGGACACTGGTGGCTTTTGGGACATCTTTGGGGGCTTTGGTGCCATCCTGGTTGGGTTTTTGGGGGTTGTCACCACCCCGTGACCCTCGCTGTGTCCCCTTGGTGTCCCCAGGGGAAGGAGTTTGAGACGCGGCTCAAGGAGAAGAAGCCGGGAGATCTCTCGGACGAGCTGAGGATCGCGCTGGGCATGCCCGTGGGGGCCGGTGAGAGCACCCCAAAAAACACCCCAAAAACACCCCAAAAATACCCCAAAAACACCCCAAAATCACCCCAAAAACACCCCAAACCCCAAATCCCTGGGCATGCCCGTGGGGCTGGTGAGGGCACCCCAAAATCTCCCCCAAAACACCCTAAAAATCACCCCCAAAACCATGCCAAAATCAGCCCAAAAACATCCTAAAATCACCTTAAAATCACCCCAAAAACACCCCAAACCCCAAATCCCTGGGCATGCCCGTGGGGCTGGTATGGACACCCCAAAATCACCCCAAAAACTCCCTGAACCCCAAATCCACCCCAAACCCCAAACCCACCCCAAATCCCACTCCAAGCCCCTGTGAATGTCCCAAATCCTACCCCAAACCCACCCAAAATCCCAAATCCATCCCAAACCCCAAATCCCATCCCAAACCCCAAATCCATCCCAAATCCACCCAAACCCCAAATCCCATCCCAAACCCCAATTCCCATCCCAAACCCCAAATCCACCCAAAACCCCAAATCCCATCCCAAACCCCAATTCCCATCCCAAACCCCAAATCCACCCAAAACCCCAAATCCACCCAAACCCCAAATCCCACCCCAAGCCCCAGGAATGTTCCATTTTTTGACCGGGGGTGGGGGACACCCCTTCCTTTGGGCCCCCCCAAATCCCTGCTGTGATTTCGGGGTCCTGGGGTGGATTTGGGATTTTTTGGGGTTCTGGGGGTGTTTGGGGTTTTTTTTGGGGGTCCTGGAGGTGTTTGGGGGATTTTTTGGGGTCTGGGGGTGTTTTAGGGTCACTGACCCCCTCGTGCCCTCCCAGGAATGTTCCATTCCCTGACTGGGGGGGGGGGGACACCCTCCCCAATCCCTGCTGTGATTTCGGGGTCCTGGGGTGGATTTGGGATTTTTTTGGTGGTCCTGGGGGTGTTTGGGTTTTTTTTTGGGGGGGTGCCAGGGGTGTTTTTAGGGTCTCTGACCCCCCCCTGTGCCCCCCCAGGAATGTTCCATTCTCTGACCAGGGGTGGGGGACACCCCTTCCTTTGGGCTCCCCCAATCCCTGCTGTGATTTCGGGGTCCTGGGCTGGATTTGGGATTTTTTGGGGGTTTTTTTTTTGGGGTCTGGGGGTGTTTTAGGGTCTCTGACCCCCCCCCCGTGCCCCCCCAGAACGCCCACAAGGTGCCCCCCCCCCCTGGCTGATCGCCATGCAGCGCTATGGACCCCCCCCCCTCGTACCCCAACCTCAAAATCCCGGGGCTCAACTCCCCCATCCCCGAGGTGAGTGGGGGCTTTGGGGTTTTGGGGTTTTTTGGGGGGTTTTGGGTTTTTTGGGGGAGAATTCGGAGTATTCTGGGGGGGATTTTAGGGGTTTTTATGAAGGATTTGGGGTGGTTTTGGGGGGAAATTTGGGGTTTTTGGGGTGCAGGGTGGAGATGTTTGGGCGTTTTTAGGAGGGGATTTGGGGTGGGTTTGGGGGGTTTTGGGGTTTTTTGGGGGGGATTTTAAGGGTTTTTGGAGCTGCACAGTGGGAGTGTTTGGGTGTTTTAGGAGGGGATTTTGGGGGTTTTGGAGGTTTTTTTTGGGGATTTTGGGTTTTTTTGGGGGGATTTTGGGGGGTTTTGGGGTTTTTGGGGGAGAATTCGGAGTATTCTTGGGGGAATTTTAGGGTTTTTTGAGGGATTTGGGGTGGTTTTGGGGGGAAATTTGGGGTTTTTGGGGTGCAGGGTGGAGATGGTTGGGCGTTTTTAGGAGGGGATTTTGGGGGGATTTTGGGTTTTTTGGGGGATTTTGGGGTTTTTTGGGGGGGTTTTGGGGTTTTTTGGGCAGAATTCGGAGTATTCTTGGGGGGATTTTAGGGGTTTTTTGAGGGATTTGGGGTGGGAAATTTGAGGGGTTTTGGGGGGAAATTTGGGGTTTTTGGGGTGCAGGGTGGAGATGGTTGGGCGTTTTTAGGAGGGGATTTTGGGGTGCTCAGGATGATTTTGGGGGGGGCTCAGGATGATTTTGGGGGGTGCTCAGGATGATTTCGGGGTGCTCAGGATGGTTCTGGGGTGCTCAGGATGATTTCGGGGGGCTCATGTTGATTTCGGGGTGTCAGGACGGTTTTGGGGTGGATCCAGGATGATTTTTGGGGTCTCAGGATGATTTTTTGGGGTGCTCAGGATGGTTTTGGGGTCCCCCCAGGGCTGCTCCTTCGGGTACCCACGCCGGGGGCTGGGGGAAGCCGCCCGTGGACGAGACGGGGAAGCCGCTCTACGGGGACGTGTTCGGCACCAACGCCGCCGAGTTCCAGGTGATGGGGACCCCCAGAATCCCCCCAGGAACCCCAAAATCCCCCTGGGACCCCCCAAAATCCCACTGGGAACCCCCAAATCCCCCCAGGAACCCCCAAAATCCACCCGGGAACCCCCAAAATCCACCCGGGACCACCCAAAATCCACCCGGGAGCCACCAAATCCCACTGGGATCCACAAAATCCCCCCGGGACCCCTCTGGGACCCCCCCAAATCCCCCCAGGAACCCCCAAAATCCACCCGGGAGCCACCAAAATCCCCCCAAAATCCCCCCAGGAACCCCCAAATCCCCCCAGGACCCCCAAAATCCACCCGGGAACCCCCCAAATCCCACTGGGAACCCCCAAAATCCCCCCAGGACCCCCCAAAATCCCCCCGGGACCCCTCAAATCCCACTGGGATCCACAAACCCCCCAGGAACCCCCAAATCCCCCCGGGAGCCACCAAAATCCCCTGGGATCTCCCCCAAATTCCCCCAGGACCCCCCCAAATCCCACTGGGAACCCCCAAATCCCTCTGGGACCCCCCCCAAATCCCACTGGGAACCCCCAAAATCCACCCGGGACCTCCCAAATCCACCCGGGACCCCCCAAATTCCCCCAGGACCCCTCTGGGACCACCCAAATTCCCCTGGGACCCCCCAAAATCCCGCCGAGAACCCCCCAAATCCCACTGGGACCCCTCAAATCTTACTGGAACCCCCAGATTCTCCTGGGAACCCCCTAAATCCCCTCAGGACCCCCCCAAATTTCGGGAACCCCTGAAATCCCCCCGGGACCCCCCCAAACCCCCTGGGATCTCCCCAAATATCCCCAGGACCCCTCAAATCCCACTGGGATCCACAAACCCCTCTGGGACCCCCCAAATCCCCCCAGGACCCCCAAAATCCACCCGGGACCACTCAAATCCCACTGGGACCCCCCCAAATCCCTGAGTGACCCCCCCCCCGGGCCCCCCCAGATTTGGGGTCTCCATAACCCCACACCCAAATCCTCTCTCCGAGCATCAAAAACACCCAAAAATCCTCAAAAAACCCCTAAAATCCCAGAAAAAACCCCAAATCCTCCCCAAAATCCCCCTGCCCGACCCCCCCAAACCCCTCGGGACCCCCCAAATCTCCTGGGACCCCCCAAATCCCCCAGTGACCCCCCCCCCCCAGATCTGGGATCTCCATAACCCCACACTCAAATACATCAAAAAAACCCAAAAATCACCCAAAAATCCCCCAAAAATCTCCCAAAAAAAAACCCAAAATCCCCCTGCCCGACCCCCCCCAAACACTCTGGGACCCCCCAAATCCCCGAGTGACCCCCCGGGCCCCCCCCAGATCTGGGGTCTCCATAACCCCACACCCAAGTGCATCAAAAATCCCCCCAAAAAACCCCAAAAATCCCAAGAAAAACCCCAAAAATCCCAGAAAAAACCCCAAATCCCCCCCAAAATCCCCCTACCCGACCCCCCCCAAACCCTCTGGGACCCCCCAAATCCTCGAGTGACCCCCAAATCCCCCCAGACCAAGGAGGAGGAGGAGGAGATCGACCGCACACCCTGGGGGGAGCTGGAGCCCTCGGACGAGGAATCCTCAGAGGAGGAGGAGGAGGAGGAGAGTGATGAAGAAAAACCCGATGAGACCGGGTTCATCACCCCTGCCGACAGGTGGGCACCCCAAAAATATCGGGGGCACCCCAAAAATATCGGGGGTACCCCAAAAAAAATCTCCCAGGTGTCCCGAAAACCCCATAAAATTCCCCATAAAGGAGTGAGAAATTTGGGGTGGGGATGGGGTTCACCCCTATGGACACCCCTAAAAATTTGGGGGTGCCCCAAAAAAATGGGGAGCACCTCAGAAATATCGGGGGCACCCCAAAAATATCGGGGGCACCCCAAAAAAATAACCCAGGTGTCACTAAAATCCCCCATAAAGGAGCGAGAAATTTGGGGTGAGGAGTGGGGTTCACCCCCATGGACACCCCCAAAAATTGGGGTTCACCCCACCATAGACACCCTCAAAAATTTGGGGGTGCCCCCTAAAATTCACAGGGAACCCTAAAAAATTCGCATGGAACCCCCAAAAATATCGGGGGTACCCCAAAAAAAAATCTCCCAGATGTCCCCAAAACCCCATAAAATTCCCCATAAAGGAGCGAGAAATTTGGGGTGGGGATGGGGTTCACCCCTATGGACACCCCTAAAAATTTGGGGGTGTCCCAAAAAAATTGGGAGCACCTCAGAAAAGTCAGGGGCACCCCAAAAATATTGGGGGCACCCCAAAAAATCTCCCAGGTGTCCCCAAAACCCCATACAATTCCCCCATAAAGGAGTGAGAAATTTAGGGTGAGGAGTGGGATTCACCCCCATGGACACCCCCCAAAAATTTGGGGGTGCCCCAGAAACATCAGGAGCACCTCAGAAAAGTCAGGGGCACCCCCAAAAATATCGGGGGTACCCCAAAAAAATCCCCCAGATGTCCCTAAAAATCCCCCATAGAGAAGCGAGAAATTTGGGGTGAGGAGTGGGGTTCACCCCCATGGACATCCCTAAAAATTTGGAGGTGTCCCAAAAAAAATCGGGAGCACCCCAAAAATATCGGGGGCACCCCAAAAATATCGGGGGCACCCCAAAAAATCTCCCAGATGTCCCTAAAAATCCCCCATAGAGGAGTGAGAAATTTGGGGTGAGGAGTGGGGTTCACCCCACCATAG